>JAOXJM010000003.1:35800666-35825885 GCA_026413425.1 Tringa solitaria
TCCTTTCAAGTAGTTGTAGAGAGTGATGAGGTCTCCCCTCAGCCTCCTCTTCCTCTTACTAAACAGTCCCAACATCAGTGCAGTGAAACAAGCTACCTTTACTGATAGACCTCAGAATTTATCTTTCTGCCCCTGTACATTTGCATACATCAGAGAAGGAGGAGTAGGTACCTTCCTGCTGGTAAAACAGAGAGCAGGAAGATCCAGACTTACACTAAGATGTCTACAGTCAGCGTTTGTCTCTATATTTGAAACTATTTCTAGGTTTCAAGAGGACCAGTTACCACCTCCCAAACACATTATGGTCTTGTGGGAAGGTTAGGTTAGCTATTTGTATCAATAAGAAATAAGATATGAAATGGGATTTCATTAATATTAGACACTTTCTGTGGCACCAGGAGTCTGATGTATGAGGAACTGTAATTTTAAAGCAAACTGTGTCACCAAGGCAGTCTGTAACCCCTGAGGGGTTTGTATCTGTTTGTCTCTCTCCTCTAAGGCTGCAGATCTTCCTTGTAAGAAGTCAAAGACAAATATTCCCAGGGAGGGAGAGGTGTGTGGCTTAGTGTGGCTGAAAAAACACTTTGCTGAGAGCCAGAAGGCATTAAGGAAAGGAGCGTGTGAAGGGAGACAACTCGGAGAAGATGTAGAGAGAAAACCATTCACAAAACTTACGGAAACCTCACAAAAACATGGATCTTTGCCTTTGGGAATTCTGTGTGAAATTTATTCTCTTGCACTGCAAATACTCCTCTCTTTCTAAAAATGAATGAATGAAGGTAATACGATTGCACTGGGACAGATAAACTCTGCAGAATGTGTTTAGTAATGGTAAGGTAACTGTCCAAGAAAAATGGTGACCGCACCAGGAATGGATGTCCTGGGCAGAGAGCATCCCTCCGTTCCCACTTTTACACCAGTGGAAATGGTGTCCACACACTTCCCTTTCCATCACAGCTTAGACAGGGCCCCTTTGCCCCAGCTGCCTTAGTTCTGAGAGCCTCTGCCGTACGGTTTCCAAACCATAACTTTCTGCATTCTATTTCCTGCAAACTGTTCCTAGCCATCCCTCGCCGGGTTGTGTGGGACTCGAGCAGACTGGTACACGATTTCAGAAGAGTTTGCACACAACAAATAGCAGCATTTGCTAAATACACGACTGCCAGATTCTACGTGGAAAAGTAATAAAATGCAAAGTACATAACTCAACTCCGCATAGCATGGTCTGGCTGCTTGCCCTTTTGCCTCTGAATTGCTTTTTGAATCCCTGCCCTGCCCAATACAAGTGAAATTATTCTAATTATACAGTTTGAAAGAGTCCCTAGTGACATGCTGGATACTGATCATTTCCTAGTTCACTGCAAAACAATTTCACATATAATACAGATTACACAAAGGGTCATGAGCTCATTGAAACTCTGAAACCATCTTGAAAGCTTTGTATTCTCTCCGAGTCTAGGTCACTTTTGGGTGTGGATTAAAGGAAGATGATGAACCTTCTGTTATTTTAAAAGTAAGCGTCTAGATATTTTATTCTTCCGAATCTCAGACTTGCGTCCTCTGAAGAAATAGAAATAGATCTGCTCTTTTCCTTATTCCATTTTCAGATTCATAATGAATTAAGCAGGTTGTGCTTGTCAGCTCTGTTTATTAAGATGGACCAAAACCAAGTCCCAGAACCCAAACAACGTACTACCCCAAGGAAGTTCAGGGTTGGATCCAGAATTTTTACCTGGTTTACCTTTTGAATGATCCAAGCCCAAATTTTAAGGATGTTTTCATCAGGATTTGATCTATTTCTAATTACTAAGAAGAGGACCTGCAGAAGAGTCACAGTCTCTAGCTCAGAAGGAGATAAAATACAGATATAATGGTCTGGCAGTTCTTCAAGAATTTTTTTTCCAGCGTTGTGCAACAAAGACTGTTTTTATCACCACTGTGGTATAAATTAGCTATCTAAACAGGTGCAGGAAGATGGATATAGTACCTGCAGTCATTGGTTTCTGTCTCTGCAGGTGACCCATCCCAGCAGACTCAGGTGATGACGCTCATCTCCCATAACACTGTCCCAATCTGCAAGAGCAGAAATAGTAAGAATGGGTTTTTTTCTCATTGACTGTCTTATGCTCTGAGATTTGTTGCATCCCTGAACATGTGCTTATAATGACAATTTGGTATAATTGAGGTCATAAAATTATATAGTCAATTCTATGAAATGACAATTGTTAGTCATAATGACATCTCATAGGATAAAATGAGGACAAAAGCAAGCACTTCGCAAACCTTCTGTCAAATATTTTTCCAGGGCTGTTTATTATTCGCTCTCTTGAAGGCTGAATTTTCATCAAAATCTCCAAAGTGGAAAATTGTCAGCAAGGCCTATGAGCAGTGTTGGGCTTCCTGTCACAAAATCCCCCACGCTGGATGGCTAGCCCTGGTGGCTCGGTCTGTAACACTGAGCTTACGGGATTTGACTTAACACTGGTCGTCAGTGGTATCAAAAATATGAAGTGAGAAAGAACTATATTCAAAAAAAGTAAAGGTCTCCCTCTCTCCCCTTTCCCTATTCCAAGCTTGACGCGTTTCCAAGAGTCAAAAACAAAAGATGTGCTCTGCTGTTGTAATGACCTCACCTGCAAAACACTATGTGCAGTCACGCCAGCACAGATTTTTCATGCACATGTAATATACAGTTATCCAGCACTGGTTTTCATATTATTTTTTTTTCCCCCAGTAGTTGAATCAACAGAAAAATAGCTGTGCACCATGCAACAGCGTGATGGTAGTAGGGAAACAAGAAAAAATTGCCTTTGGTGCCAGGGGTAGTGACCTTGATTGGCCAATAAAACCAACCAAAAGTTTTACAGAAGACTCCACCTGGACACAAATTCAGCGTTTGTACATTTAGTCTTGTTCCAGCTTTTTTATTCCTTCTGTTTGTTTACTCTTTTATTATATGGGGGATTTTTTTCAGTTCCAATGTATCAATGCAACTAGAACAAGAAATGCAGAAACCTAGCACAGGGTAAGTCTTTTTAGTATCTACAGGATACACTGGCCCCCACATTTTGAGCAGAGCATGATGCTTTGGAAAGCCAGAAGTCAGGATAGATGAAAATCTACCTTTTTTGCTGTAAAAGATAAACAAAAATAAAAATTGACTAGATCTGCCGCATTAAAAATAACTGTCCTTTCTGATAGGGCCAAGGGGTTCACCTGTGATATTTTAAAACCCAACAGAACAAGGTGGACATACTTTAAGCTGTTTTCCAAGGAGGTGGCTATCTTGTATAGGCATTAAGCTGTTCAGATGAGGCATGGATGAATCAATGGAGTGAGACCCCAGTTTAGGGGATCCAGTTGCCCTGTATCCAGTCCCCCATTGCCTGTATATACCAGTCACTGGTATTTCCACGCTGACCCCACAGCACTGTGAGGGTAGTGGGAAGGACAGAGTCTTTTAGCACCGTGGCTGTGCCTGAAGCAGCTCAGGAAGGCAGCCCCTCTCTGTGCCCTCATGCTTTGTGCTGGGTATCTGCAATGACTTCCAGAACCTAGTCTTATTCCCTTCCCCCCCCCCCCAAAAATCTCCTCTCTCACATTTTATGCTTCAAAAGATAACTGGAGGCAGTACATCCATCCATCAAGGCTTGGTGGTCTTTGTTCTTCCAGTCAACCTTTTAAAATAAAGTGCAGGAGATACCTGGTGGACCTGCTGTGAGAGGACCTGGAAGAGGTCCTCCTAAGAGGAGCTGAATTCATGCCAGAGCTCTACTGCAGACCTATTTCTTTATCTCAGTCCAAGAGGGTCCAATCTTTCCAACACAGAATGCCCGACTACCCATTTTGGGATGTTTCTGTTGGCCCTTTCTGATCTTAGGAAAATATCTCTGCTGCTCACTGTCTTTCCAATGGCAATTAGAAATACTTTGGAGAGAATGATGTCTTGATGTCTATTGCACAGCTCTTTGAAAAAAACAAGAAAAAAAAAGGTCCCATGCTCAAAGTTGGCCTTTTGGGTCTTCTTGAGAAGAATTAAAACCAAAAATAACTTTGGGGAACAAAATCGGTAATCGCAATGCCTACACAGACGGCTTAAATCTTTCCCAAGCCCTTGAAGCCATTGCGCTCCAGCTTACAACTGCTAGCAGAGTTGAGCAGGGGACTGAAAAATTTTTTTCTAAATTAAACTTGGCCTGGATGTTTTGGTGAGCTTGTCTATTTTATAATAAATATTTTCCCCCTAAAATTATGGAATTGTCTGTTTCGTTTCAAACTGTTTCTTCACCTCAGGATTCAGAAAGAGCAATGTTTTTTTAATGTGGAAATTTCTTGCACAGGTCCTTTTGTCCTTCGAGCCAAATCCCATTTTATGTTTCTTAAAGATTTATTTATTGATACTTTTTTGGCCCACCTGATTAGTTACACAACTACATATCACAGATGGGATGTAACCACCAGTTTAAAAACCTTTTTGAAATGTGACTCAAAGCAGCCAAAGAAGGTTTATCAGTATCACGCTGATTTATTTAGCACATACAATGATTTACTACAGCATTTGGTTTATGCTCGAAGAATTTTTTTTCTTTTTTTTCATCTTTTTTGGTCTCTTCTGAAAAGTTGACACATGTAACCACTATTGTTTTCTATTCTAATCTTTTCAAATTTTTAGGGTTTAAATCATCTCTAATAAATAAAAACTTTCAGTTGAAACATGAGAAGGAAACTTTTTTTAGTTTCCAACTACTCCTGACCATATGGAACGTTAAAGGGTTTGAGATTTTTTTTCTGTTTTCTGCTTCTGTTTGTTTTGTAATTAAGAAACTACTTGAATGAGAGAAAAAAAAATATATATCTTGCCAATCTTGGATCCTTTATTACTTATAGAGCCAAACTTCTTTGAAGTTTCTGACAAATCCCATTATTCTTTTTTCCTATTACATGCTAAGGTTCCAATTCTTAGCTCAGGCTGGAAGTGCTGAAATGGCAGAAGCAGTCAGTATTGTAACTCTCATGAGATTTCCAGTAAAATTTTGGCAGCCTGGAAGGCGAAGCTCTGGATATTTTGGAAAGGTATTGAAATTAATCTCTTCATACCTATGTCTTTCATCAGTGCAGATGGACTAGCTATTCAGCTTTATCATTCAAGAAGGCTTTGCCCAGAGCATGTTTCGTGTTGTAGCTGTCTTTCATTATTGGTGGGGAGCTGGGACCTGCAGAGATGTTGAACAAAGAGATGCTCCTTCACCTGGAGAAACCTTTTAATGGCATTCTTTACAGGTCCTCTTACTTTCACAACTCCTGCTGTAAGTGAGGGAAGTGGGGTCAGTCCTTTTAAGATGGGAAAACGAAGCTCACAAGTGTAAATGATTTGTCAAAAACAATGACAAAATCAAAATGAAAACACAGAGCTCTTGACATCTCCTCTAGTGCCAAAACCACCAGAGCATCATTCTCTTCCCTTTGCAGGGAAAAAGCTGCTGGTTCACGTCTCCTGGGGCAGATTTCAAAGGCAGTGACTATTGGGATTTCTAAAGCTACGCAGCTGTGGGGGAGTTTGGTACCTAGGCGTGAAGCACGCACACGCTTTTCCAGACATCTCCTCTTGCGTCTTGAAAACCTGACCTTTCTCCTAGGCACAGAGCATTCCTCAGTCCGTGCCGTGAGGATTTTAGAGCCCTCTCAGAGATCCAATTGTCATATTTACCCTCTTGCTAAAATGTTTTCGGTGCCAGGCACGGATTCAGCACTTTGCAGGGAAAGACTGTTCCAAGCTCTTCAAGTGCAGCTCTAGTCATTTTTCCAATTGATAAATACACCAGGGATGACTCCCATCCCTTCCATTTCCAAAGACATAAACAAGCTACAGACCATTCTGGGTTTGAATCACAACCAGAGTAGCAAAGTCCTGAAATCCAACACATTATCTCATGTTAAATACACTCCTGTTCTATATGATTAATATGCTTTCTACTTAATTGAAGTGTGACACACAAAGCAAAAAATGTTAATTGAATTTTATAGCTCGTGAAAGTTGCCAGGTTCTTTAGAGATAATTTTTCTGAGGGGATAACTTATCTTTTCAAGCTTTATTTCTTTTTGGTTTTGGAAGCATTGAAGGAGCATTAGCTTGAAGAGACAACACATTTATTTATTGGCGTTAGTTTCTTGCAGCTAATGGCTATTTTATTTTTCAGAAAACATGCCTAACTTGGCTCGTGTAAAACTTGGTGTGTGTAAAAATCTTGTTAAAGAAAAAAAAAAACCAACCCGTTCACCAAACTTCTGAACTTGAGCCTTATCTCAGATTTAATCTTGCTTTGAAATGAGGTCTGATTCCTGACCTGTTTCAGTTGAACACCCCACCACCTGCCAGAATTCTTTTCTGAAACACAACTTTAATGGTTCCTTGTAGCTTAGACTGCATCTAATGTTACAGTAGTCCCTTCTGGGAAAGACTGCTCTAAACTTGTGCTTTGCTATAAACGACCAATTAAGACAGGAAAAGATCTGATTAGAGCGATTGTGACAGTAGTGACTATTATAAACCATTCTGCATTGATTTGGGTTGTTCAGAAGGGTTTGGTTTTTTTACACACTGAGTATTGATCATCACATACAGATAAAGACATTTGTAAGGTAATTGCTGCTTCTGCAAGTCTGTGCAATATATTTAAAATTTAGTAGCATTGAAACTGTGATTCTCAGTAAACACATTATACAGATGCAGACATGGAAATTCTGCTCCAGAAATATGTGCATAGTAAAGACACTTATTTAGCAAAACCTTTGCCAATGATGTCTGAAGATCACATCTCGCAGGTCTCTGTCTAATGTTGTCTGTGTCACCAGCCTGGAAACCTCAGCTGTCAAAAAAAGCTTTGTAAGTATATTTAAAAAAAAAAGGGGGAATTTGATAGTTTGAAGACAGGCAGCTCTACTGATTTCCTCCGTGCCACTGGGGTGGATAGTCCATGCCCCAGCCTGTTCTGTGCATTGGGGAGGTAAGTCTGAAATATACATGTATATGCTTTATAAGAGTATCAGGAATTGCTCACAAGCTCTTGAGAAGTAGCACTTCTTGATTTCTAGTAGACAGGTTAAGTTTGGGTCCACCACCAAGAAAAAAAGCCAAACATGGCAGTGATAATAAAGTCCATCACTTCTCAATTCGTGACTACCTGTTTCCATGCACAGGAAAAGACAAAAGGCCGAGCGAAGCCCACATGCTGTCTCATTGGCAGGTTTATTAGAGATGCTATTAGCATTCTTATTAATGGACCTGCTTAGATTTTCCTATTAGTGGAGTTGCCAGACCTGCAGCAACCTGAGACCCATTTTGCTTCTTGATATGCTTTTAGCCTTAGTGCTCATAAGCAGCTCAAGTCAAGGTCACTTTAATTAAATAAAGCCAGTAATCAATTTGGACCAGTTCTTCTAATACAGAATATGGGAAGGAAAAAAGAGAAAATTAAAAAGGAGATAAAAGGATAATAAAATATTTCCAGCTGTTCTGTGAAATTTCTCCGGTTTCTCCACACCCCACCGCGCTCACCAGGCTCCGTTGTGGAGGTAAATCCTGGGCCATTTCACACAATGCACAAACCAATGCCTGGGATGACATTCGTCAGCTCCATAGAAATTAAGTGGCAATCACGTGTCCTAGGGTCACGGACACCAGAAAAAGTGCATTAATGACCCATGAGATCTCTGATACACAACCAACTGCTTCTCCTATTTGCCTTCTTGAGCTTCCTTCGTGATGAGGCAACCGGCTGGCAGATGACTGCATCTCAAAGCACAGCAAAGAACAGCCTGTGGTTTTAAACTACATTATCCTCATCCCCATTATGAAGAAATATAGCTCCTTATAATCCCCATTACACTCCTGCATAATTGTGAACAATCTGCTGTCGTCTCTAGAGAGAAACCCTTGAATCTTAGACTGCTTCTAACTAGTATTTTAAAAGCATTGATTAAAGCCCACATATGTTCCTTGTATTTTATGCAGAAATCACACTAATATGCTTAAACAACAAGTCCACTCATTTTCAACATGGAACATTTGTTTATCGATTTTTTGCTACACTTTTGTTGATGCTACAAATTGTCTTCCACGGGAGAAAGAGGAACAAGCAAAGGAATAAGAACACAAGCAGTCTGAGTGGAGAATTGCTAATTTTGATTGGGAATGGGGACTGACTGAACAAGCCGTAAACAAACCATTTTGTAGAAGTACGACCTACAGCACAGACCCATCTTTTCCCAAATTTTTAATCAGCAAAACTCTGCACGTGATTTCATAAAAGGGTTTGATAGAAATCCCATTCTATTGGATTCAAGTTTCAGGGCGCTAATGTGGGGTCCTCATATATAATTCCTATTTTCAAATTAATGAATAATGTTCGCTATGTGCTTGATAACCTGCCTCCACTGAACAATTTTCTGGTGTACCATGCAAGTACAGAATGTACAATACCAATTAGCTGCTTTGCCCATCTACTTAAAATGTTTTGCACATGCTGGCAAATGTAAATACACAATTAGGGCATATTTAGTTAAAAGGCAAAGCAAGACAAAGTACAACTATTATTAGCCAGAACAAAAATCTTCACGAACTTCATCCATATTGAGGTCTAATTAAGTTTGCAAAATGTGCAAATCAGCCTAACTGATTATTTAAGGTTTGGAAAACTACCCTAGGTTAGAAAGCACAACGCTAAGTATTTTGATGGGGCGGGTGGCTGTGGTTTTATGACTATTGTTACTATTAGCTGTTTGTTGTCTACACACATACTATAAAAAACTCATAAGCCAAGTGTGAAAGTAATTAGCATTAGGAAGTCGTGTTAACAGGAATTAGAAAAGTAGTCACAGGAGATCTTCATTACAGATGAAGAGTATTAAATGTCAGTTGTATCAGATGTGTTGTTGTATGTCTTTCTACTTAAATGTAGGAAGTAAATAAATTTCAGCTCGTCAGCTCAGTTTAATGACAAAAACAAGTTTGAGTGAAAAAAAGGGAAAAAGCATTTCTCCATCTATCTTTGAGCATTTGCTGATTCCATATCTAGAAATATTGCACTTTTCAGTGCTTGAGATTGTCTGGGATTATAAAATGCTTAAAGAGTTAGTGCCAGAGAAGATAAAAAGACAGTTTCTTCCAGGGAATTTGAAGCATTCTTCACTGCAGTAAATGTTTTATTTTCAGGCTAGAGGTAATTCTCCTCAATCTGAAATACGAGGTCTTTATACCAGCGTTGCCCCTGGCGTGAAGTATTGCTTTGCAACAGCCTGAAAACTTATTTTCTTTCAAACTTATGTAGGGAACTAATTAAAATAGGGTTGTTTAATTTCCATTGCAGAGGGTTTCAGCTTATGTCTAAAGGCTGACTGAAACATCATGTCACGATAATCGTCTCTCCAGCACCCAGTGATTCCAATTGCTCCCAGGACTGCAACATGCATCCCAAAATTGGTCCACCTGAATTCCTTGACTAAGGATGACCTGTGTACACCTGGCAGGGTTTGTCAGAGTGGAATTGGTACCCAGGTCACAGCACTCCCGGGATTTCAGTACAAGAACTTGCTGGGCTCCATCTGATGGTCCGTGCGGCAGCTTCGTGTAGCTCGATGCCCATCCAGGCTCCGTCATCCTTGCGAGTGGCATCAGCGTCTGGGATTCCCTGAGGAAGGAACAGGTATGTTGATGTGTAAATAAATAAGTTGGGCAGGTGGAGGTAAAACAGAGATATCTCTTACCCTCTCAGTAAGAGTATTACCTTTAAAGCAAATTCATACTTCTAATAATAATAATATTATTATTATTAAAACAATATTTTTAATGGAAATAAAATTTAGCTTTATTAGCATTTCATCTCTTTCCCCTTCTTCACTTCTTCTCCTCAAGTTTAATTCCTACCAATTTTGAACACAGCAAAGTGGTTTCTTTCCCACACCCCTCCAAATCTGAGTAGGTTTCAGCAAAGCAAGACAGAGAGAAGCAATTGAGAGCTAATGACTAGTGCAGGCTGATATCAGACCCCAGATAGGCAGGGTTTATGCTTGTTAAATGTGTCTGCAAGTTCTAGGAAGCTAATTAAAGCTAAGCACATTCTTCTCATCTTACAGGTACTCTGTGTCTGTGGGATATAAGATACCAAAAAAGACTTCTGTTTCCCTGATCTTTTAACTGTGTGTCAAAGCAATGAGCCCTAACTGAAGTTTCATCTTTCTCGAGGTGTTGCTAGGTGCTAATTAGCCTCGGGGCCTTATAAAAAGGGGAGAAAGTGCAGCAAAGTATTTCTATGGAGATTGGTTTCTTGCCCATTCTTTAGAAATAAGCCCTAAAGGAGCCTGTCATTAGAGGTTGCTGTGACATTTATTCCCGTGTTGTGGTTGTTCCAGGGGTGGACTCTGTACTTATTAATACAAGGATATATCGCTGCTTCAGTGGATGTTTTAGCAAACTCATTTTCCTCACCCTATGGCCAGGCTGTCTGTAATGTCTCCGAGGCAGAGGGGAAGACAAAGCAGTATTTACACTTCCCAGGTCTTTGTTAGTTTGGTTCAACTAAGGCAAACTTCCATCCTGGACCAGGGTCTCTCTGATAACTGGTTTATTATATCACTATAAAACAACAATAAAGCAGAGCAAATAACGCTGTGTCAGGTGAAAGTGGGCAGAGCTGAATCAAGCCACAAGTCTCATGTTCCAACCGCGATTAAATTCCCAATGTTCTGATGGGTGGAGGAGTGGGAAGTGTCCTCGGTTCCCCAAAAGCCTCAGCCCTACGTGCTCAAACACTCAGGCACTTTCTAATAAAGGGCTTTTGGAAACTGGATGGGGATTTGGCCTACCCAGATACCCACTTTTTTTTTTTACTTTTTCTTTTCTTTTTTTTTTTTCTTTTTTTTTTTTACTGTTCCATTTGCTGTGAAGGAAGGAAGCGGTGAGCAAGTCGGGTTAATGTGCCCAGCCACAGAGTCCCAGCAGTTTACAATATTCCCATACTCCCAAGGATAGTCATATTCTTGGCAGACTGATGCTAGCGGTGGGCTCACCTAAAAGTGCTTGTGGCTGCTGTCGAACCCTTCATAACATGGCAGAGTACATCTTGTTTGTGGATATCTTAGCCTTTTTTTTTTATTCCGTTTCCGACTGTTAAATTACCCCGTGCGCTCTTGTAACTACGTAATCACAGTCAATTCCTTCATTGTTTGGGGTGGTTGAATCCAAAGCTTTTGGGCTTTTTCGGGTCATGTGTGCCAGACCTCAAAGTGACCTTAACTAACAATCCCTTGTTTCTCTTCCTCTTCCATGTACTTACTTTCCAGGATCAATCTCTTTCCAAAAATAATATTAACTTTGGCCCCATACCCTACTCCATTTCACTCTGGTATATGTCTGGAGCAGTAAGGATAAGAACAAAGCACTCTGTCTTTAAAACACTTCCCTTTCAACCACACTTGGGTCCTTTTCTTTACATCCCCTGTATTTCTAAGGGGGAAGATGGAGGGGTTTGCAGTAAGGGAGCTCTGTGCCCAGCGCTAGCGACGCGTGCGGCATCCATGGGGAATATTTACCGGACTCATCACATTTTCCTCGATGTCAGGGGGCACTCAGAACGCGGGGGCACTAATGTACAATCACTTTGTTCCAACTTACGATATTTGTCTGATGCATTCTGCATTAAAAAAAATAATCACAAGACAAGTAAAGTGCACAATAATGCACAGGTATTGGAGTATATGGGGACAGAAATGCAAGGAGAGGCTGATCCTGGAATACTGGGCTCTGTTTTGATGGCTGCATCAAAAGTCAGCAGCTGGAAGCTCCTGATTATAAAATTATAACCAGAAATTAGATGAACAGGTTAAGAGCAGGGTGAAATAATCCTTGGAAAGAAATTACTGCAGGAGGCAGTGGACCTTTTTATCACTTCACAGCAAGGCTGGATGCATTTCTAGAAGGTATAAAAGCCTGGGCTTCAGTGAGCTGTGAACTGGGGAAGGAGGCTATACGGAGGCTAAGTGACACTTCACCACTTGCCTTAAACTTTCATGAATCAGTGAAAAATAGACTTATTCCTTTTGAATGCACAAGCTTCAAGCCATGACAGGGTTTTATAGACCTGTGAAGCCTGCAGGGTAGGCGTAATGCCACAATATTTGCTCCCAGTGAAAGGACATGAGCAATGTGTGCGCTCAGGGAAACATCTCTGCTAATATTCCTGTGAAGGAGAAGGTTCTGCCTTGCGTTTCATTCAGCAGATTTTAGAAAGTCACACCTTCTTCCCTGTCCCCGTGCAGTCAAACAGGAAAGGATGTGGGCTCTAAACCCTGCTGGGTAAATGGGGGAAGCCCTGGCAATCACCCCCTTTCCCCACCACTGTACCCTTCAAAACTTCCGGAGCTTTGGACACGTCCCTGCTCCCCAGGGAGGATGGGTCACCATCACACCATCAGCAGCCCAGGATGGAGAAAGCTGCTGTCATTTGTCAGCATCACCATTTTTGTTGATTTAATAACAGGAACTGATACGTGTGCTGTGATTCCAGCAGATAAATGTGGGATAGGATGGGCTTACCAAGAGCAAAGGGATGCAGAGGCGTCTGTTCCATTTGCAAATTGCAGGGCAGGGCAGGAAGGGTGAAATGGAGAAGTGTTAATGCTCCATTAGCTTATCTGATGGGTGGAATTAGGATGGTTGGGTTTGAAGGTTGGAGGTTTTTTTATATTTCCTATTGACAAACATTGCTTTTCTTGCTCTTCCTCTCATGGGGAAGAGTTAATTGCCTTCCCTCCTTCCCTTCCTCTCCACCCAAGCACTGGACAGTGCAGATGGTCCAGATGATGATGCTTTACAGGAGCCAACGTGGGCACCTGACTCAGTGCTTCCAGAGCTTCTCCAGTACACATCGTTTCAGCTTCACATCCTGAGTTTTGGGGAGAAATCACACTGTTTTCCCATTTGCAGTCTGGGAATGAGGGTAATTATCCCCATTACCTCAGCAGGCCTGACCTATTTTCACTGCTTGTGGTTCTCTGCTTTCTGGGAGCAATGACACTGGTATACAGTAAAGAAAGGGCCTCATCTGAGCCAAGTACTATTTATTTAGAGAAAGATTTTTATTTAGAAAAAAGACTTTTAAGAGAAAACAGATTTTAAGGGCAGTAAATCACTCTGTATCTCTCTACCTAGAGCTTACTTATCCCCTGATGTTAGATAGGTGCATCTGAGGCTTTTTTAGACTTTTTTAGAGACTCTTTTTCTGGACTGCCTTGGACTGTCAACTGCCCTTCCTATCCGAGGGGGACCAGTCCTCTGGTGCCTTACACCCAACTGTGGCTCAGCAGCTGTTTCAGTTTGGCTGGGACCTTGCAATGAGCCCATACCCTTGTAATTAAGTCATCAGCATTTGCTGAGAGATCGTTTATTGTGTTGTCCTGCTCATTCCCTTCCCATTCAGACAGGAAAGTCTTATACAATAACTTCACCTCGTGGAAAAGGTCATGTGCAGAGTTCACAAAACACTGTCTCTGTATTCCTTTGTTTATTGCTTAGTATCCCTATGCCCATCCCATAAGCCACAAAACAGGGGAAGATATTTAAAAATATCTCCCATAACTTGGCAGTATTTGGGTTGAGGCTTTTGGTTTACATTTATCTGAGTTTCAGAAAAATCAGGACAAAGCTCAGCTGGAGTTTCACAGTTTTGCTGAGCTCCACAGAGAACCCCCATGCAGAATTGCCGCAGGTTTTGTAGGTCTCCATCCAGCCCATAAATCAGCTGAGGTCGACTTGAAACGCAGCCCAGGTATGCCACGACACCCCAGCAGCCCCGGGTCCCACGCAGGCAGCTGCACAGAGGCTTGAGAAGACCTTGCCTGGGCTCAGTTCCTGCTCTGCCACTGACTTTCTTCATGTCCCATCCTTTCTGCCTTCAGTGGTCCATTGCCACCAAACTCGTCTTCTTTTCTAACAAGCCATTACCCAGCCCACGTGCCTTAACACCGACATCCTCACGTCAGCGATGTCCCCTGGTAGCAACAGGCAGAGCTGTTATCGCTCACTCCAAACCATTCTTTCCTCTCTGCATATATGGTTTTTTGGGTTTTTTTGAGTGTCAGATGTGGAAAACCGAGCAGGATGATCACTCAGCATGTACCTTGTCTCCGCTGCCTGCTGGAAAGTCACAGCAAGAATGAAAAATGAGAGAGGGAAGAATTTAAAAAACAGTGAGTTGCTCAAAAGGGAATGGGGCAAATTAAGTCCAATTCCGCTGTGGTTTTGCTGGTCTTGATAGAGTTGCACCAAGAGCCGACTACTCAGATGTTCCACTGATTTGTCAGCAGGCAATTGGTAAAAATCTTTTAGCGCTTTTACTTAACAAGTGATCATTTTTTCTTCCCGCAGAGCTCCTGTGGGTATGACGAGGTGTTCCCAAAGAGCACTAATGATCTCATCCTAGCTGACCCCACAGAGAAACCTTTAGCCCAAGCATGAACACTGATCAGCAAGTGCTCACTTATCACGGCACAATTGCTAGTTGATGCTCCGCTTGGTCTTGCATCAGTTTACCCGCCGGGGTTTCCATGGAAATTAATATACAGTATCATACCTGCTATATCATGCCTGATGTGCTGTTTTTCCACGGGGTGTACCACATGCCAGCCCTATAAATCCTTGAAAGGCCTTGGATCTATAGGGTAGCAATTACCCGGTGTCTGTGGAGCAAATCCAAAACATACTCTGTGTCCGTGGAGCTGTAATTACGCTATCGACGGCGTGACTAACTGACTGCTGCCGGAGGTTCTCCCAGTCACAAGGTGTAATGTAACCCTTACAGCCCCTGCATGTTCTCCTACGTCCAAAAGCCTTTGCGAGGATTTTAGGAGTTGAATGTAATTCAGCTGCTGTAAACCCAGGGTCAGGTTTTAGACCAGGTTTATTGGTATCAGGCCTCTCAATATGCAACTTTCCCACCTCGTGAGACCCCCGTCCCTTTGGCGACACGATCAGGACCTGTCCCCAGAGGGCTCCTGCTTGTGGGGTCGGTCAGTGTCTGCGTACCCGTGTCTGGGTGATGTGCCAGGAGATGCTGTGCTCCACGGACTCAGCCTCCTTCTCCTGCCACGTGACCCCATCCATGAGACACCTGCTGGTCCATGGATTAGGGACATGGAAACCATCTGTGTCTGGTGTGAGGCTTCATGGGAGGAGAGGGGAGAGTCAGTATCCCAGCTCCTGGAGAAGGCAGAGAGGTCTTTTCTCAGCTCTTTCCCTGTGCTCTGCTCAAAACAGCTTTTCAGTCGTAATATGCATCAATATCTTACAGCCACCAGCATCTGCCAGAGGGGATCCCTCATGAGAAGTAATGCAAGACCCCGTATCTATGCACACCCTGTGTGAGCATGTGTGCACAGAGTCCTCAGCAAAGCTGTGAGACCCCTATGATAATTTTCTTTATTGTAAATTCAGCCATGGTGACATTTTTCCAAATTTGGAAGGGTCACCAAAGACATAAAGGGGAAGATCTAGACTTTAAAATGACCGGGAGAAAATAGATCAGTAGGGTACAAACTTGTGAGAGAAAAATGTTAAAAGGAAAATCCAGGGTTCAAAGGTGGGATACTGATGGCCCAGCAGCAGGATAAAAGGCTGTAATCACATCATCACACCCAATGCATTACTTTTAGCTCCACCTCAGCTCCTTAAAACCGCCTCCAGTTTCAGCCACCGCACGCCAGAAATACTGTTGAATTAGCTATATTGTGTTAAGAGCAGGGTGTTTTCAGTAGTAGAAACACTTTCCTATGAAATTAAGTCCTCCAAGAACTGCTTTGCAGAGGGAGTCCCATCACATTCAGAGGAAGACACATGATGTATTCCTTTGTCCATTCCTGTCGGTCGGATCTGCAGGTCCTGCCATTATAACAATTAATTATTTCTTGGAGTGTTTACCCACGTTTACACTGTGGGGATTTGAAGGTTATACAATGCATGCTTGGGGCAATATAATTTCATGTCCTCCTGAAACCTCAGAAGGTACAGCAAGATCCCTGGAGCACAGATTGCTCTGTGAAGTACTTGTGAGAATAATGATAATTCATTTGTTTTGCCCAGTGGTTTTAGTTTGCATTCCAAGCACGATTTTATGTGGGACTCTGGAATTTCTTGTTAACTGTGGTACAATCATTTCTAAGAGTTACTGCGGCATTTTACAAATGTTTACAGCTGGGACATGTGGCAAAAAGGGGTGGAAGGTAGATGAAATTAAGTTTGTCTAATACCACTAATTCATCAAAAGATAATTGCAGTAGTTAATACTTTACCCATAGGACGTGCTCGTGCCACAGATGGAGGCAGCGAGCAGTGACTGGTGACCTGACAGCTCTTTAAAAAATTTACAGCCACAGTCAAGATCTTTCGAAGAAACCTCAAGCAGGAGGATGGGGTCACGCATCTGGACATCGCCATGCTTCGATCTACCTTCTCTCCCATTTGCAGTGGGTGGTGGCTTTGCAGGGAGTATCACCAAGACAAGGTAAGGAGATGGGAAGCAACACCAGCAAGATGATTAAATTGCATAATATATCTGGGTTTTCCTTCGGTCACCTCCTGCAAACTGTCCATGTTCTCACTCTCTTCCTCTCTTTTAATGTGGTGGACTGAGAGACAACCCAAATCTGCAAGTGGTTCACAGGGTTTTGCATGTCACTTTGTGGAAGGTTGTCTCCAGATTATGACTGTATACATATATATATACTTGCACACACATGTATTTCACACAGCTATTCTTCACCTTCTGCTCTTCAGCTTCAGAGTGGTGAGCTGGAACAAACTTTACAGAAAAACCATTTCCATCCTTTAATTTTTAAGGACAAGTATAGTAGCTTCCAGAAGGACTTTAATGGCAAAGTTGTTGTGTCCTTGAGAGATCAATAGTGAAACTTATATCTTGCAGCTGCCTTAGTCACTCTCTTGAAAGCACTCTCACCTCGCTCCTCAGGCAGCAGAAGAGACCTCTTGCTCTCCTCCTGGCACCGCTACTGCCTGTGCTTGAACGCAGCTCGTGGGGTATGAGACTGTCCTGGGCTCCTGTTATAGAGGGGATCGATGCCTTAGCTGCAAAGAAAAGAAACTGGATCACAATAGGGGTTGCTGGAGAGAGGACTTTTGAAAACATTTTCTGTTTCTAATTTCGGTAAGGAAATAGGCAATTACTGTCTTAAAAAATTAAATGTCATGAAATTTCAAACTCCATTTGTTTCTGATAAATATCTTGCAACTTGTGACAGAGGTTGCTGGAAATCTCCCCTAATACCAGTGCCATGTTGGCCAAGAAATGTTTGATCTGCGCTCTAGCCTTTTCTTCATGTGGGTTGGACTGGCCTATAGTCAGATAAAAAAATCATCCGGTTAGTTTAGTTTTTAAAAATAAATTTGAGCCAGTCAGTCTTCACTTTATAGCAGTTATACCCAGTCTATCTGGAGGAGTAGTTAAAACCAGGAATGGGCCAGCCCTGAAACACGGTTTGCCAACTTACTTGAGTTTTATAGAGGCAGTCTGAAATCTTGATCTATGTGTCTTCAAGCTTTGGCTGAAGCCCAGCCCTACCTACTACCCAAGAAGGCTCGGTCGGACGGCGTGTGCTCTGCGGGATGTGCCTCGGCGGGACGGACCGGCAGTGTTTACACACGTCGGCATCTGAGTCACCCCCACACTCCGCTACGTCGTAATTTCTGATGTGAAACATGTACGGTAGGTTGGGTCTAAGTGGCTGCGCAGATATTTGGGCATCAGCTTGCCTTTGATTTTTGTCTTAGAAGGTTTATTTGGCTCTAATCCAGTCTTATATGAATTTTCTGCCTTGCAATGTGGTCTGTGCTTACAGTACTCGGTGGAGTTACGGGAATTCCCTGACACCCATCGAGCAGACCCGCATCAAACCCTGTGACCTAGATTTTTAGTTAAAGAGACAAACGATGCCACTAAACCTTTTCAAAAGGACTTTTAGGTCTAAATCCCAGCCATTTGAATGAACTCAGTGGCTTCAAAACCTGGCAGAAATCCCTCCAGTTTTACCTGTGCTGTTGGCCCAAACACTTGTAAACGATCTCTTGGAAGTTGAAGTTTCACTAAATGAAATTGATTCAGTGATTGCCCTGAAAGTCTTGAAATAGTCTTTCATGCTATAGTGTTCAACTTTGGAGAATGACATGAGATGCTTTATTCCTAGAAATCTGAAAGGCTTGAAGGCAGGGTAAGGAAAGGCAAATGGGTCTCTTCTGGTGTGCCGCACCACTGTGGACTGGAGTTTCCTTAGTCATTAATACTCATTGGGAAAAATACCACCATCTGTTGACTTTCCATTGCCATGGTCGTATCATAGGCACCAGAGGCAGAGCCACCAACCGAGGTGTGACAGGATGCCCAGTTGGACACGGCGGGTTGGGCTTTGGCTTGTGCTTGTGATGGAGCACAGCTCATCTGTCACCACTACTACTGCCGCCTGAGGCAGTGGGAATTAATTACAAAGCTTGAGAAGAAACGTCAATAACAGAATTGAAATATTCCCATCGGTGTCTCTTGAATTAGATCTTCCAGACAAGGTCTGCTGATCGTAAAATATGATGCCAGGTGAGATAATATTGCTAATTAGAGGGACAGTGAGCCCAGTCTGCAGCCAACTCTTATGAAGCTCCATGAGGTCATGCATGAATAGGCTCCAAGGAAAAGGCAAAGTGTCAGTAAGGATGACTTTCTTCAATAGATTCACCTGTGATAAGCACATTCCGGTGACTCAGTGCAGGATGAGTAGGTGCTGGAATTTTCACATCCATGTAAAAATAATGTAGTATAGAAAAATCCAGAAAATGCCTATTTTTTTCCCCACAGATTATATTCAAAATTAGAGATAAGCAATAGGAAATCTCAGGCAGAAAAAAATTACCCATTGTAGATATTTACTGTCATCCCGGGATGCTCTGCTCATGAGGTCATACTTCATAGTATGGTGGGGAAAAAAACACGCACAAAATTACTTCCAGTCAATTCTGAGGTAGGTCCTGAGTGACCAAAATCCCTGTCCTTTGAAACGAACCCAGATCATATTAGTTGTGCAGGCTGTGTTCTGATTCAGCATGGAATTTGTTTTTCCCATCATGTGAGAGAGAAAACGTCCAGTCCAAAAAGGGAGATGTCAGCTCGTACGCAAATTCGCTCATCGGAGAGAAATGGTGCCGCAAACATGCAAAGCAGAGGAGCGGGCTTAGCAACATGATAACTTTCTGTATTGCCTTGTGGACAAAACCATCTTTGAAGGATTAATAACAAACTGAAAGCTCACTGGAAATATCTCGCTTGTTTGTTTTGGCTTCCAGAGCATTTCTAAGTGTAATTACTAGCAGTTGAGAAACGGAGAGGATGAAAAAAAGCCTTGTGGTTAGCGCACCAGGGCGGTGGCTCAGGAGACCTAGGTTGATTTCTAACCTCTGTCACGGTCCAGTGTCACACAAGAAAAAGAGCCTTTAATTCATCTGCAGCTTGGCTCCTTTCCTACGGGCGGGACGGGGCTGCTCTGTGCCTGCCCAGTGCCTTACACTCCGTGCACTGCGGCGCCTTCCCCAGCCAGCCCCTTGTAGCTCTGCTGGTGCTGGTGTAATTCGGACAACGATAGTGTCCTACCCTGCTTTAAGGGTCCCCAGCACTTATATATAAGCCTCTCTTAACAGCACCATACTGCTTCGGATGGGGAAAATCCAAAGTCCCCGTGCGCAGATGCGCATCCTTTTAAGCCAGTGGATATGAATGGATTTGTGCTCTGCAAGAATGAATGTCTTTATTAAGATACGTGTTTGCTGGGCAGTGACAAATCTTTCCTTTGGAACACAGTGATTAAGGCTTAATTTTATTCCGGATTATAGGCAGCTCCATTTGCAAACCAGCCCTCATCCAAGTTTGCGCACATATTGCCTGGAAATGAACATTACTCTCCAAGTGCTTAAGCAGCTTTGGATAAGAAATGATGGTTTCAGGAAGATTAGGAGCATAAGAAAGATCTCCAGGCTAAGAGGAAGTTAAGGGAAAGTGCCATCACGAGTTCAGGAAGAAATGCTGCCACCTGTGAGGGTCTGACTCTTCCAAATCACTCCACAGAGTTGGAGAAAGTTGATGGGAAAAGGATGGATTAGTGGAGGTGATGAACTTGCAGATGATGAACTTGAGGACAGCCTGTGTGTGTGTGTGTGTTAACTGTACAAATATATATAAAACGTCACCAGGAAAATTTACAAGCTTCAGTCTGCTTTGAGAGACAGATGAGTGGTTTGGAGGTTTTATTACATGGCAGCAAGGAGGAGCATCCCATGAGGTGAAGTTATAGGTGTCATCTTAAATACAGAGGGGAATAAAGTCTGTCTTTCCCAGTTCAAGAGCAAAGGAAGACGGACAGAGGGCTGGGGGAGGGAAGGGCAGAGAGAAAGGTGTGAAGCTTGCAGGGCTGAGATGTTTGCTGTGTTTTCTAGTACCCTGTTCATACCTATCGTATCTCCTTTTGTGTTTTCTTCACAGGCACATCCCTATTCTGCTACATAAAAGTATTTAAATACAAAGTATTATTATTTGTTCTTAAACACCTACGTTCATCCCCTCTGAGAGCGGTAGGAGGAGGGCAGCGTGGATCTCTGATAACTCTTTCACCCTCGCTGTAGTGACAGCTTTGATTTGTGAAACAGCTTGGAGTAAAAACGCTGGTAATTTTTCATGGAAAAAAGAGTGGACATAATTTCTGTGTGTTGCAAAGAGAACAGCAGAGAACTGAAATGCCTGGACAAACTGTTGTCTGAGTGCCCAAATCCCAGATGGATATAAAAGTTAGAGTTTTTAACCCAGAGCAGTAATGTTACAATCATCCCTAATTAAGTAGATTCTGCTTGTTTATTGTTTTCAAGTATCTGCAGCTCTACTCATCAATTTTCCACATTATTCTTCAGCTGTTTGCTCACGTTCAGTCTCTTTGCTGGTTTGATGTTTCATTCTCTGGAGATTTCTGTCATAAATTTTTACTATTTCCTCAGAAACATCTTTATTTTCTTTTTTTTTTTTTTCCAAATGAATGTTGCCACCACACTATGGTGTAGCAAGAGAAGAGACCCAGGCAGTGGAAACTCCTGTAACTGAATGACATGGAAAAACCCCTCTGGCTCCCTGTCAGCCAAAGAAGGTCGAACTCAGTCAGAGCTACAACTTTGTCAATGGATCCTAAATCCAGTATTTAATATTGATCTCCAGCTTCACAAACACCATATTGACACTGGTGACATCAGCCCTGACATCAGCATGATGAAATACAACCGGGACATATAAAAATGACTTCATACTGCCAGAATTGCTCACAGCGACCACTGGAACAAAACCAGAAAGGATCTTTTGTAAGTTTAATTAGTTATTAGTGCTAATGTTTTGCTAGAGGAGCTCTGTGGGCTGGAGGATATTGCTTGCTCTCCAGCTGTCTATTCTGGGGTGTTCAGGAGCGATGCTGAGGTGGGACTGAGAGGAGCAAAGCTGGACTGTCTCAGTGGTTGGGGTAAGGGGATATTTGAAACTGGTGTTGCAGGCATTTAAAGTAAATCTTGTGCTCCTCTCGGCTCCCTGGCTGTGGGACAAGGTCTGCTGGCCATGCCCTGGGCCACCCCATGGCTCAGCTAATGGACCAAAGCTGGTTTTCAGCTTTGGAGGGGATTTTTGGAGATCTTTCCATCGTCCATTATAGCCCCAGGCTAAGCACAGGCTGACAGGAAGGGTCCCAAACAGCATGTTTGCATCCTGCTGTTGCACACGTGGAAAATCAGGCTTGGACATGCCCAAGGCACCAGGCGCATCCCCCTGCGGAGGAACAGACCTGGGGGCTGCTGCCATCGCTGCCTCTGCCGGTGCTGAGCCTGGGGACAGCCTTTCTGAGTTTAATTAAGATTAAGAAGCAGCGCCATTAAATCATACAAAGACCACTGGAACAGTTTGCAGAAGACTGTGCGAAGTGGCCATGGTGGTATTAGAGAAATGGCTACGAGCTGACAATAATTCACATGGTAACTATTTTTTACTAAAATGAAGGGGGAAGGAAGAGAACGATTCAGGTTTTCCCCTGAAAATTTTACAAAATTACTTTTCACCACCTTCATTTCATATATGAAAATCTGTGCCTACAGAATGAGTCAATAAAAGCCAATAAAATGAGAACAGTATGAGACAGACCTTTGGATTGTATAAATAACGCATGGCTCAGGTGACATCATTGGGGCAACCGTGATTTATACCAGCTGAGGATCTGGCCCGGATTATTCCCAGATCTGGCAACTGGGAATAACTCTTTCTGTGCTGTGATTTATGTTCTCCAGTTATTGACTGCTTAGGAATAAGCCCTCCGTTATAAACAATCTGGGAAGCGAAGGAGGCAATTGTGTCTTAATGAGACCATGGTTCAAAGCACTGCCCTGTTACATTGACCCTTCTATAGATCAGAAAGTCGCCTTGATTTAATTACCTTACAGAACCCCAGACTAGACAGCTCCAAAACTCATTTAGGCCCTGATCTTTTTTGTTGTTGTTTTTTTGGTGCACTTTATAGTGATTTACAATTCAGCCAAGGGACTCTTCAGGCAACCGATGAGAATTGTTTAGAGGGGTTTGTAGTTTGTATGCAATTACATTTTTCCTTAAGGAAAAAAAAAAAAAAAAGCCCATTTTGAGAATATAAAGGTCTTGTCTCCTTTCCCAAGCACAAAGAATAAGCAGTTCTGCATTTTAAGTCTAAAGGACCAAAAACTTCAAGGATAGAATTAGGGGAATTTAAATTAGAGGCAACACACTGCTCACGTCTGAAATGTTCTCATTTGAAAGTTCACGATTCAGTCTTGCACGCAGTTTTCTGCAGATATTACAGGATTGTTCCACCAGGATTATCTCATCTTCAAGGAGATTTAATTTTTTTTTTTCCCTCAAATCTGTGGTATAAAGCAGTGGAAGTAATATGATGTTCCCTTCCATTCACAAATGAGTGTTCTCTTCTGTCTCAGGCTGTCTCACAGCCTCTAATTAGATAAGGCTCAAAGCACCCCAAAAAATTAATGAAACACCCAACTATTACATCTTAATTTGTTGTGGAGTGATACTGCACCGCAACCAAAGGTGCAGCAAACAGCCTTGGCTCCTCTGATGTCTCCTGGGTGCCACAGCCTAGGGATTGCCTCTCGCTGCTGGCGGGGAGCGATGCTCGGGGTCACCACGGCCCAAACCGAGGGCAACCTGACCTGGGGACCCCTGCCATCCACCGTGGGGGTCACACTGCCCAGGGGTGGCTGATGGCATGGAAGTGGTCATTGTGCTATCAAAAGTCTTGATAAATATTCAGTAAACACCAACCTCCCTGTGGAGCCTTTGAAAAAAACCTCCTCCCGAAGCTTTTCCCTCATCTCTGTGGATTCAAAGACTTTTGTGTTACCGTTGCCAAAAATCCCTGCATGATTTAAAAGCTGAAATCCCATTGCATTTTCATAATTTATGGGTGGTTTCCCGAGGCTTTGATGGAGAGACACAATTCCCCCTCACCTTTCTTCAGCACTCCCTTCTGCGCATCGCCCACCCTGATTTGGGATCTGCTTTTTCCCTTTTCACTACATCTTCTTCTCCCGGTGCCGAGCCCTTGGCATTTTGCACCTCTGTCCTTTCTCCGACCACAGATGGTTGGAGTTTCAGTCACTAATGTCACAGTCTGACCTTGGCACAACTGCAAGTGCCTGTCTCCAGCTCAGGGGGCTGAAGAGTAAGAGCCTGGAACTGGAACACGTGGGGTCCTTTTGCCCCGGACACAAGCCCGCTACCTGTGCCAGGTGTCATAATTATATACTGTCATTAATTAGCTCATGCCATCAATTATCACCAGTGTTCAAAATGTGCCACCTTACCTGTGCTCAGCAAAGCACCGCGCCGGGTGTCAGGTACTGTCATTAATTAGCTCATGCCATTAATTATCACTAACGTAGAAAAGGTAGCAGAATTCTGAACAGAAAGCATCCCATATATTGCCATTTTTTATACTTTGTGAATATATTTTTCCTTTATTTTTTAATCCCTTAATCAGAAATTTATACTCCCTCAGGAATGAAGTCTCTTGGGCAAAGTTATAGTAGATATTAAGAGAGGAACTTTAACCCATGCTATACACCACATATTAATATTTACTATGCCCCTGACTTCTTTCAAGACAAAAAAAATATTATTGCTCTCTCAGCTGAAATATAAATAATTTTTTCCATTTAAACATATTTTTCCAAAACAAACAGTCTTCAAGTGAAGTTCTCTTGAAATTATTTGAGAGATATTTTTGTGAATTGGATGGGTGCCTAAAAAGAACGTTGCAGATTGTAAGATCTGACAATACATTGCTGTAATTCAGCTTAAGCACCCAACCTTCCTCTGGGTATCAGCACTCCCTTTTTCTCCTTGACATCTACGCTATTTTAATGTATTCCAGTTGAACATTTACATCTACAATCATAAGGTCCTCTGGAAAATATAGTCTTGTATTTTTAGGACTGGAAAAGTACATAGGGAACTTGTTTCTCCCTATTAAAATGATAATAAGTGTCTCTCCTAATAGGAAAGGGGAAAAAAGGAAGATAATAAAGTGACAATTGTAATGGTCCCACTCTGTCATAAAACAAATATGTTAATAGTGAAATACAATCAGCAAACGGTAGAGCTGCTCTGACATCTGGAGTGAGTTACAGGCGCGGGACGGGAGCCGGTGCAGCGCTGCGCTGGTGGGTGGACAGAGCAAGTTCACACTGATCAACCACAGAATCAGAGAATTCTCAAGGTTGGAAGGGACGTTTAAGGTCATCAAGTCCAACCATCATCCTCACGCTGCCAAAACTACCACTAACCCATGTCCCTCAGCACCGCATCTGCCTGTCTTTTAAATACCTCCAGGGATGGTGACTCCACCACTCCCCTGGACAGCCTCTTTCAAGGGTTGACATCCCTTTTGGTAAAAATTTTTTTCCCAACATCCAACCTAAACCTCCCCTGGCACAACTTGAGGCCATTTCTCCTTGTCCCATGGGAGAAGAGACCAACCCACCCCTAGCTACACCCTCCTCCTTTCAGGGAGTTGTAGAGAGCGAGAAGGTCTCCTCTCAGCCTCCTTTTCT
>JAOXJM010000003.1:35825924-35835924 GCA_026413425.1 Tringa solitaria
CTTGTGCTCCAGACCCCTCACCAGCTCCGTTGCCCTTCTCTGGACACGCTCCAGACTCTCAATATTTTCTTGTAGAGAGCTGCTCCAGCCTGGGGGAGCTGGTCCTGGTCCCCTCTGAAACTGGGGGTGCCGCTGAATCAGCCCTTAGCAAGGTCCATAACCAACATTGACACTCCCTGCAGTAAAAGAGGTTTCCCTGGTTAGAGAAGGGGTTGACTTCTGGGTGCCCCTGCATACACACATCTCCTCTGAATCACAGGCTGGATCTAATCACTGCTGCCATAAAACATTTCCTGCGTTCTTGGTGATTTTTCTTTTCTTCATTCAGCACAAGAAGAGGGGAGAAGGGAAACCAAGCGTGGTCTGAAGCCTGGTGGCCGTTGGCAGGCTGCTCAGCCCTGACATAAGCCAGAACAACCTTTAGGCTGCTATTGAGCTCCCAGTTACCTGGGTTTCTGAAGATCTCTTTTGATAGTCACAAGCCAGATTTCAGGAAGACTCTCCATCCTTCTGTGCTGCTCGGTCCTGCCAGGTCCATGTCTGGATCCCAAGGTGGGATGATGCTGCACGGCCTGTAACCTCCAGGGTCTGCCGAAATCACCAGGGCTTCAGAACCAAACACCTGCAGGACACGGAGCTTACGTAGCTCAGACTTTGAAATCCTCTACAACACTTCCCAGTGTAATTATGTCAATAAAAGGGTTCCTTGGAGGATCCTTAGAAGGTTTAAATGGGTGACAGTCAACCCAAAGTAATGCAGCTACGCTGCCTTGCCCTGCTGAGGGTCTGGCACCCGGCAAACCATTAGCAACACAGTCTTCAAAGACTAAAATAGAAAGGAAAATAGCTCTGTGTGAAAAGAAAAATGCCACCAATGACAACATAACGAAGCCCTCCCACGTGTCAAATGGCTGAAATGGCTGCAAGCAAATCCTGGGCATTAGATGGCAAAATATGATTAACATTACGCCTGTAAAGTTCCTTAAGGGGACAGATACAGCACATATGAAAGTTACACATACTTCAGGGTTTCTCTGTCTCTCTGCAGTCAGATTTGCAGCTTTCTTTCATAGGTTACTGGAATGGGGTGGCCCAGGGTGTGCCCTCTCCTGGCTGGGTGCTACAGGGTCAGTGGTCCCACCGCATCCCAGCCGATGCTGAGGTTGGGTGTCAGACTGCCACGGCTGTCAAAGCCCATCCAGGCTGCTCCTTTATACTACAAATGGCACGAGAGGAAGAAAAAAGGTGGCAAAGTACGGTATTGATGATGCGTCCGGGCTTTTGACTAATTGCAAATCGACACGGCACAGCGGAGTCTCAGCAAGTGAGGTTGGTTTCGGTGTTACAGGAGTGGTGTGGTCCTTCTTTAAACATTAACCAAGCCCTGCTGCGTAAAACCAGAGACGCTAAAGGCAGAAAGCACTTCCTGCAGTTGACCCCTTCCCCTCAATTTTTTGCTCGATATTTTTGAGTGCTCTCCTTAGCCCAGTTTCCAGTGCTCCCAAGTGATGGGGACTCCTACCCAGGCAGCAGCTGAGCAGCCCTGTTTATTTATAAGAATCAACCCGAGCCACACAAAAAGGTTATGGCTACAGGCCAAATGTCTTTGACATCATAGCCTGTCATTAATGGCATAAATCCTCTGTGATTTCATTTCCCAGTCAGCCAACCAGCATCTATCACAGATTATTTTAAAGGAAAAAAATGTCTAAACATTTACCTTCAAACCCCAAACAGATCATATCGTTCTATTTTGCCTTCCCAATATTAAATATATTCTCCTACATATGGCATTTTTATTACGGGTTGCGACCAGTGAGGGAGCTTGTTTCAGAAAGAGATATGTACGAAGAGAAGTTTTCTTATTGTTCCCTAAGGGGAAAAACAAAAACAGCATTTCATTTAACAAAACCTTGACGAACCACAATACTTCGCTGGTCTAATGTATTTCTGTTCCTCAGCTTGTGTGCCAGATCTCTATCTGGCCACACATTTTGAGAGAAAAAATTAAAAAAGGTTGTTCTCTGAGCTCCAGCTTCTTAAACCTGAGAAGTTTTAATGTGGACAGGCCAGAAGAGTTTGCCTTCAGACCATGCCCGTCCCTTCTCCGCAGAACAATCGTGGTTACGTGCAAAACATTAGTAAATGACTCAGAGCATGAAAGGCCCGAATACACATGTAACACCTGAGTATTTAAATTTAAAACACCTTGATGTTGTAAGTCTTACTCTTGGTAGTTTTGCTGATAGAAAATATGCTGCTTGATAATAAGCCTTGGTATTTGACCTCTCCTGGTTACATCAGATTAGGCCTAAAAAGCACAAATTTTCCAAAGCAGGGCTGGTACTAACCCTGCAGGGAATTCTTCTACAATTATACACAAAGGTAAATGGTCAGAGAGTCAGTTCTGATGTCATTTTTTTTGCATACAAACCTGAAATCACTGAAATTAGTCCAGATATCACACCGCCTGAGGGCAAAGGACCTGGCCGGGCTGCCTCCAGAAGAAAACATCTGTAATGGGGGATGCACAGCGCTCGCTCATTAGGCCTCATCTCCAGAGCGCCCTGTAAGGAGACGTTAATTATATGCAATTACAGATGAATGCTGAGATCTGAATGAATTCACAGGAGGAAAGCTCAGCCTGAGATCCAGCCCATTTCACGTCTGCAGACGTGGCGGTTTGGATGGTGGTGGCATCGGTCGGGCAGGAGCAGGCGTCCTCCTGGTGCCAGTGCAAACCCCCAGGGGATGTATTTTTTTTGGGTCCCTGATGCCTGTGGGTGGCAGGGGAAGGGAGCACCCCAGGGAGCACCGTGCGGGGAGCAGGGTGCCAAGGGGCCAGGGCAAGGCAGCCGGGAGGTGGCCCCGGCCTGAGAAACTACACCTGGATTTTCCCAATATAGAAAATAAACCACAGGGGCACACGAGCAGGACGGGCCCAGTAAACCCAGTCTCCCCAGGACAGAACTGGAGCTGGGGAATTACAGCATGAACCCAGAGTTCCCGTTTGAGCCATCCCTCCTGCCTTCCTCTCACGTTAACCCTGTACCCAACAGCCCTCACCACCACCAAAGCATAACAAAAGGACCTCCCGCACACCTTAGCAAATATAAATTAGATGTTTCCTTTTTTTTTCCTGAGCTGCCTGAAATCTCAGGAGGCACCCACAAGCAAACGCTACCCAGACGTGCAGACAGCAGGGATGTGTCAGAGCACTCGTGTGAGAGCCAAAGCTAAAATATGCCTGCAAAGCACCAGTAGCTCCATTCTCATGACTAACGCATCCCCAAGGTGCCATAACATGCACTGATGCAATGAATTCTGGGGTGCTGGAAGGAGTACAGCGAGAGGAGGAGCTGGAGAGGAGAGTTTCATAGGAAAGCCAGCAAGTTATTTTTCCACAATCTATCATACTACTTTTACACGGCGAGTTAGCCTTTTCCTCCGACTGCGGAGATGAAAAGTCGCACAAGTCCAGCATGAATTAAGCCAGCCAAGAAAAAGAAAAGCAGTTTCTCAGCTCCCAGAGCATGTATTATGCCTATTTGCTAACATTTTTTGATATGTGGAGGAGACAAACTTCAAGGAAGGAATGCAGTCACCTCCTATCTGAAACAGAATCTACCACGTTGGAACGGGCTGAAGGTGCTTTGCTGGGAAGATGTGCTGGGGTAGTGATATATTTGAGTGGTTTCAGCCCAAATAGTACAGCACGGTGCTGCCCTTGTGAGAAACAGTCCCAGGATGGACTCTGACAGAGCTGGTGGAAATAACAAATAGCACTTCTGTGCCCTGGCAGAGGAATAAGCCCTGTGCCCCAGCGGAGCTGGGGGTGGTCGGCAGCAAAGCAGAACCCAACCATCCTGGCCACAGGAGCTCCCAGGGTTCACACGCTCCTGGGGATGAGGAACCGAGTGTCGGGAAAACTCTGCGAGCCTTTAGAGTAGATAAAGTTACCTGTAAAGGTGTTGGGAAGCTTCGCCCTGAACAGGCATCAGCAACAACCACCGTCTGAAGAGATCTTTCCAGGAACGTGGAAATACCCGTGGAAGGAAACCTGCAAGATTTGAAGTGTGTGGCGTGAGGCTTTCAAGCAATACATAATTAATTATATCTCAAATACATGCAAATAATTTACACGTGTAACAAAGTCTCCAAGTGTGAAAAAAAACCAGAATATGAAAGATTGCAACTGTTAAATCATTTACTGTAATAGCAGCATTGTCATTAAAAAGGCGCCACAATGCGATTCTTGCCGCAGATGAAAAGGAGGGACAATACATGCAAATGCTGCTCACATTTTCTTTTCCTCCTCTCCCAGTGGTTTAATTTATATCTGATGAGACTACAGTTTTAAGAAGGAGAATGGCACATTAGTCTCACTGGTAATACCGCTCAGGATGAAAGCACTCTCATTATTCGCACTGAAAGATCCAGATTTGCTTGAACAAGAACTGTCACAACATGCTGAGGTCCAGAGATTCCTCAGGGAGCTAGTCTGACATACTTGAGGATGATTTGCATTAATTTATGAATATTACATAGTCTGTTTGTCCAATGGTTCTAAAGATGTTTAGTCAATGCATACCTTGAGTTAATTCAATAGAAAAACTGTCAGAAAATACACCAAGGGACGGGCGCAGTGATTCTGGCAGCCCCTCCTCATTAGACACCCAGCGTAAAGAACTGCAGAAGGATTTCATCGCAGGAGTTAATGAGCTATAAATATTGAAAATTCCAAGACACTCCATCTAGATTAAAACGCTGCAGCTATAAAGGTAAATACCAAAACCGCAAGGGTCCTCGAGATCAAAGCCTGGCGAAGAGTGTCACGGGGAGGAGGGGGAAAAGAAGGGGGAAAAGCACCAGAAGGGCACAAAATAAAGTCCCGAGCCCGCTGGGAGAGAGCTTTGGAAAACTTGAGATAACGACTCTACTACAGCTCCAGCACTGGCTCTAATTAGGATAAACCAGGGCTTCCCTAATTGCTTTTAATCCCTTTGGCTTCTATGGAAGCAGGAGTGACCATGCACCAGGGGTGGAGGGGAGCACCGTGCCGGAGATCTGGAGATCCAGAGATCGTCCACAGCCCCCGGACCCCATTGGGGCTCCCGGAGGGAATTCTCCGTATGGGATTGGCCTTGTGGGCTGGGCAGGGAGAGATGGGAGGGGGAAGGCCAAGGCCACCAGGATCTGCAGAAGAACCTGTCTCCATCAGCACAGCTTTTGCAAAGCAAGGTGCAGCTGACATTGCACCTTCCTGGATTGAATTAATTGCTTTCTTTTTCCAGATGTTGCTGTTAAAAGCACCCCAAACCCCTGCAAATAAGTGTCCTTCGGGTGGAGGTACTGAGCTTGCTATAAAGAGCAGGTAGAGCATTTTTGCAAGGTGTGCTTTTGAGCTGCTCCATACCTCTTCTCGCTTTGTTTTCCTTTAAAACCCTTTTTTTTCCCCCTTCTTCAATTAGCTGCTGGGCTTCTTATTAGAGGGCAGACATCTCTTGCCAAATTCTCTAGCAGAAGGAAGAATGGCATTCCCTTTGTTTCCATCTGCAGGTCACAGAGGTACCATGACTCAACTGCAGGCAGCCAAAGCTCTCTTGCCTAAGGTGCAGAGAAAATACCAACTTTTGTTCTGCTTTTACATTTCCAGCAAAAGTGAAGCCAGTTCCAGTATCAACATGGGAAAAAGAAAAAAAAATAAAAAAAAAAAAGCTGGTCTGTCTTGAGTTCTGTGTGTGCATGCAAAGGACTCACATGTAAATACAGGGGTAGAGACGGAAATGTTTTGGTTAAAGGTAAGAATTCATCCTTCCTGGGAGCCAACAGCCACCACACCATGTAAGAATATCAAAAGACTTCAAAAATAGAGCTAAAGCAGTATTATTTCTCTGGGTAATCTCTCTGCCCCAGGGTGAGATTCATCCCTGCTCATAAATATCCCGTGCCATTAAACCACAGAAATCTGTCCTTTCCTGTTAACAGCCTATTGTACATCAATTAAATTATGAAACTCCGATAATGATTTGGGTGGAAGCAATACCTTTGAGTTCAGTAGTCTCTGGCTGCAACACCAGCAGCCAGATTTTTCTCAGTGCGTAATAATCAAGAAACTTCTGAGGTGGTGACCTCGAGGTGCTCTGGTTCGGGTTGTTCTCCGTTCCCAGCCGAGCACGGGTGTCGCAGGGGACGGGGGCTGCGGGGGGGCCCGGGCAGCACCAGGGCTGTGTCCCTGCACTCACCGACCCCAGGCAGAGCCAGGAGGCACCCTGCGTGCCACGTCATGCAAAATAATTAATCACTTACTTTGCCTATCAAAGACAGTTTAGGTACAGTGAGACATTTTGCCTTTAAAAAAATAGAAAAAAAAACCAAAAACAAGTTAGTAAAATACCAATCCTGGAGAGCAAGAGCCGATGGCTCCCTACCTGCTGCAGCAGGGAAGGTCTCCCCCAGGAGCTGAGGTGCCTCTTGACCTAACACTTGGGTTTGACCCGGGTTCCTGAGTCACCCCGAAACCTGCTACAGCCGGGAGGTGCGAAGGGGGGGAGCACCCAACGAGGACAGGAGATGGATGCTGCAGCTCCTGACTCCCTCTTGCACAGCTTCCCGACCAGAGCGATGCCGTAGCTTCTTCCTGCTCTCTCTTTTTTTCCCCCAGCAGCGTGTGTCCCCAGGACAGCGTTCCTTCCCTTTCTCCTGGGAGAAAAACCAGAGGATTGCTGTGAGCAGGGACGTTGTGTCACTCCCCATCTCTCGGCAGCCGCTGGTCCCATGTAGCTGCTCACTTCACAGAAACCTGTTTCCTCACTGGAAACCTGAAATTTCCAACTCAGACTCCACCAGGGGACTCCACAATCATTCAGCTGATTTAACTCAGCCTCTAATTGCCATGAAATGCCATTGCAGGTGGTGATCAGAGTTTGGCTTTGCTTGGGGGCTGCAGGACTCCTGCTGCTCTGCAGCTTCCCCCATGAGGGCTCACGGCTTTCGTGTTTGCAGCATCAACCGTCCTGTTCTGCCTTCCACCACGGCTTCTGGGCTGCAAACAGATCTAAAATTTGCCACTTTTTTGAATTTAGAGAAAAGTTTGCAAGTGCTTTTAGATCCTACCTGTCTGGAAGCCAAGGGGGGGATGTGTTATGTGAATACAGATGAAACAGATGAGGGGCCTGAATGCAGATGGCAGCACAGATGGAGAGAGAAGCAAAAATCAGTTGGAAAAATGTGCAGACTTTCCCCCCAGTCTGTCTCACTGGGTTTACCGAAGTAGGACTCCGTAGGCTGCTGCCCTGAGGGGTGCAGGAAGCCGTGGGGACGTTGTATGTGTGGTCAACCCCCTCCCAAGCTGACAGCCCCGTCTCTAATTGCTGCCAAAGCCATCACACGGGGACAAACGAGCTAATCCAGACAAGGTGGGTGCTGAATCCCAGAGTGCGGGTCTCATCCCAAACCTGCCCAGCCCGGCAACCTCCACCCCACGGACCCAAACCCAGGCTCAGCTGAGGTCACGAGTTCAGTTTAGGTATTTTGAAAGAAAGGTGATTTCTTTAAACGTTATTGTACATTTTTGCACAGCAACAAAACCTGCAGCCTTCGGGGCTGCACCCCGCCGGGGTGGGAAGGAGGAGAGTTTCGCCGTGACCTTTGCCGGCTTCCAAAATGCCCCCTCTGTGCTTTGTTGCTGTATTTATGCCCGTTCCACCTGAGGGGCCGAGTGGCCAGCAAGAGGAGGGAAAGGCACTGACGGGAGAGGGTGCAAACGATTTAGGGAACGGGAGGGACCGGGACAGAATAGGCGGCCAGTGCCCCCCACCACCACCCGCTCGCCCCCGCAGCAAACACCAAAGCCGGGGTGGGATCGGCGAGCGGTTCCCGCGGAGGATGCTTTTCAGGAGGGAGAATAAGCAGATCCAGGCTGTGACAGCTAATCTGTATCTCTAAATCCAGCCCGGTAATTATTATTATAAGCTTTCCAAGAGACCATTAGATTTGAAAAGTAAATTTGAATTTATAAATGGAGTCCTTCCAGACGGGGTCAGGGCTTCATCCGAGGCATCGCTTAATAGCATTACAGACTGATTAAAAAGTTGGAAGGAAGGAGCAGAGGGGTGAGAGCTGCGTTGAAATGCTGCTCGGCCGCCCTCAGCCCCTCTGATCGCGGTGAGCTCAGCAGTTTCCAGCTGAGTCACAGCCCGGCAGCCTCAGCATCTGCCCCAGAGGCCACACACAAACAGCGGGAAAGGAGCTTCCCAACCCGGACAAATAAGGGCATGGAGGCTCTTTGGGGTTTCGGGAGCCTGTTCCCTGCTCTCCTTTACCCGTCCCCCATCCCGTTACACAAAACCCCCGACTCCGGGCTCCGGACGAGGGAGGTGTGGATGGAGGGCACAGGAGGGGGTGTGGGATGGAGCCGAGCTGAGGAGCGTCGCTTCGATACGGGGCTGTTCCAGGCAGACATGAAACACGGGGATTTGAAGATGTTTCCTGCTTAATTTCTTAATCCATTGCCAAATCTTCCCATGCGCCTGCTTATGCTCTGTGTTTTCATCCCCCTCCCTCCACCCCCTTCCTCTGCTTTGTCGTTTATGCAGACTTTGGGCTTTTTTTTCCCCCCATTTCATACAAATCACGACCTGGAGCTCTGCAGTTCCAGGTGTGACCTTGAGCAAGTCCCTCAGTCTCGCTGGGGCAGATCTCCCTTGGGTGCAAGTTGCCTTACACTGTGTTTGTGTTCTCCTGTGGGAAATAACGATGGGCTCACCTTTCCTCCTGCCTTCTGTGGAGGGAGAGAAGGACCTGTCTCTTCCCGAAGTGCTTCGGGCAATGTCTGTGCTCAGCCAGCCACAAACACAGCCCTGCAACCCCCTCCAGCCCCCTCTCCCCAGCTCACTTACACACACGCTGCACACACCACTTCCTTCTCAATTATTTTTTTTTATTTATTTAGAAATAATAAAATAAGACATAATATATAAAAATCTGTACAATCCACAATTTGTGCAGTACATTAGGAAGACTTTGATACAAAAAGGCTGCAAACAGGAAAATAGTAATGGACAACCGTCAGATGCCTGGATTGTTCACCTTACAACAGCTGCAGGCCAAAAGTCATTACAAAAATCAGTTTCTGGTTGGCTGTGGGATGGCAACTACGCAGCACCCTTCTACGTTACAATGGTCGTGAGCAGCCATAATTTAAAGACATTACAGTACTTCTCAGTTTTACCTTGTAATCCATTATGAAAAAAAGAAGACCTAAGAGAACAAATGAAACATCTGGACCCTTTGTCTTTTCCGAGAAGAGCGAGTGCTAAACTAACACCAACAGAAGTTTATCCTGGCTGGGAGAGAGTATCATTAAACAGGGCTAATAAGTAATGATTTCTACCCTTGCTACTTAACCAAGGACGACTCGCACGGAAGAGACAGAGGGAAGAAGCCATCCATCCCCACCTGCCTCAGAAATGCTTTTTTTGTCACTGTACGCAGTATTATGTTTCAGACAATGTGTCTCATTCAAGTATTTTTCAGGGAAGGGCAGAAATAACATATTCCCCCCCAGACCCTAAGCGAAATACAGTATAAACCTTCTGTGCGAGCCAGTTGAGCCAACTTTATCTTTGATAAAGAGGCGGAACCGACGCCTGGTGGAGTCTGCGGGTAGAGCTCAGTCAGTTTAAGGGGCCCCTAATTAAGCATCAGCTTGGCCCAGGATCATCGGGAACTGAAGAAACGCTGTCAGTCACTGTGTTGTCCTTAAAAAAAAATCACATTTTTTTAAAAATGACTAACCCAATTTGCTGCCGTAGAAGTGTGCTACAATAGTCTGTCCTGCACCGGGGCTTACCAGGGCGAGGTGAGAAATACAGAAACGATGGACAAGGGGGGAGGGTACCATGGAGTGTACATTGCAGGTCTCTTTCTAGCAGCTTCCCGGAGCCAGAGGCCGAGTGCAATTCTGCAATGTAAGATTCAATCGGCAAAGACAAAGGGT
>JAOXJM010000003.1:35857574-35882559 GCA_026413425.1 Tringa solitaria
GGCGGCGGAGCCCGGGGGCGTCCCGGGAAGGTGCGGGGGTGCGGGGACGCACCCGGGCGGGGGGTTCTCGGGGGGGCCTGAGAGCCCCCGGCGACTCCGCGGCGCGGAGCGACCAGCGGCTGGCAGGTGGCAACGTCACCGCTTCCAAACATCCCAGCTTTGCGGGGAGCGCCAAGGAGCCCGGCACGGAATGACCCAAATTCACAGCGTTTTGGCCCGATGTTCAATCCCGTTCCCCCACCACCTCCCCAGCCACGGGGACTGACCCCCAAGAAAAGCCCTACGTTCTGGAAGTAGCTCCTGGGTTGGGATTTTACGCCCCATGGAAACATCCATCCGCGTTTTCCAGCCCCGACGGAAACCGGGATGCTCCTCTCACTCCCGGCTCGTTTCGTCCATCCTGCCCCGGCTCCGGGAATTTGGATGGGAATTTGTTGTCGGATGCTTCCCTAAATGGGCCTCAGGCCCACCAGAGAGACACCAACTCCTTCTGTTCGCAGGTTCCCAGCTCAAAACCAGCAAAGATTTAAGAGTTAAAAAGAAAAAAAAAGCTTTCAGGCAATTTTTCCTTCCCACAGAAACGCTGTTGATACCCTGGAAGGTACCTGTTATTTCCCGAAGCGAGTGGGACCGTAAGGCTTCGAGTCAGGGAGGCAGCTGGAGCCAGACCTCCTGCACGGCGGGTCAGAAACAAGGGCTAAGCAAAGGGGGGTGTATTATGTCCCACATCTGAAAATCAGCTTCGCAGAAAATATGCGCTAAATGATAGATGATAACGGGGAAGGAAGCGCCAGCTGCCTTAATGAACGGTGGTAGGCAAAGCTGGAAAAATAAATTATATAATAATCTCTTACTGCGTTCCCTTTGACATAAACTGATCTTGACCCAGAACAAAAGTGCTCCTTTCCAAGAGAAAATAACCGAGATGCAGCTATAATCACGACAGAGGAGTCCAACGCAAAGTGGTTTGTACTTTCTCTTTGTTGTTAATATTTTGCTTCATCTGGTAGAAAATTTTGTGGAAAAGATGGGAACAGGGTGAGCAACTTCCAGCTGAGGCGGAAAGAGATGCCAACTGCTGCCTCATGGTGGCTGGGAAGAAGATGCTGAAATCCCCCCAGGGAACCTTTCCGCTGAGGAGCCCAGGAGCACGTGAAATGCTCTGGAAGAGCAGGAGGGTTCTTGTGTTTCACTTCAGCTCCCCAGCTCTGGAGAGCCCAGAGTGCAGCCAGGCACTGGTGGACTGGTGGGCACCTTCATCCGTCCGTCAGGGACGACTCCAGGGTTCCGGCTGTGTTTCTGCTGTAAGGATGCAGGAGTTCTTACTTTGGTTGGGGTTTTGAGGGTCTTGCTTGGCTCTGCAACAGGGATGAATAAAAAAAAGCACCAAATGGAAGTCCTTGGGAAATATCCTCATCCAGAAAGAGTGGATGAGTAAGGAAGATTCTCCCTCCTCCTTACCCAAAGCTGCTGTACACCAGTACTGCTGTCCTGGTTTGAGGACAAGTCTTTCCTAGGTCCTCTCCTAAGCAAGGAGGATGGCTCTACCTGGCTCTACCAAGAGCACAATCAGGTCCCACCTAAACGACAATTAGAGAAGGATTCTGCACATTTTGTGTGGTTGTGTGTCCCTTCTACACCTCTGTCCGATCCTGTCCCACCCACCTGGTGCTGTCAAAGCTCCCCCAGCAGCTGAGGAGGCTGTAGGTCCAGTGCCCAGGCTCTGGATGTGGCTGCAGCCTGGGTGTGCGTGTCGGTGAGCGGGGCTTCGTTTGGCTCCTTCCTCCAAACAGAGCTCACGCTGAGAAGCTTCCGCAGAACGTATTTATAACTCTGTGGGTTTGCGTGTGATTTGGCATCTCTTAAAGTCCAAAGATTACTCTGCACCTTATAAATCTTTCCAAGACCTCTTAGTGCATAAGATCTGGAAGCTTAAAACTGTGGCTGAAGGGAAGAAAAAGCAAAACGTGCTCTCACAAGGTGTGTGGCAGAGGCATGGGCTTTATTTCTGTGCCTTTATTCACAAAAATGCAATGCATGCTTTACTATACATTACGAGACATAGTTTTTATGCTGTGATAAATGAAATTAAAATATCAAACGGAGAAACCCAGAAAAAGCCAGACTGGTGGAGACCAGTGGTTCAACCAGTATCCTGTCTCCAGCACTGGCTGGTATCAGATGCTGTAGATAAAAGTAGGAGAAACCGTAGAGTAGCCTGTTACGAATTAACATGCCCAGGAGAGAAGTTTCTTCCTGACCCTCATCAGTTAGTGGTCGATTCACATGCCAAAGCACACATGACTACACATGCTCACGTATTTATATCTATCTCTACCAAGAAGCATGTGACAAAACGCTAAATCAGACCCCTGGTACTTCCACTTGGAGGGAAGTCATTCCGAGGAAAGAATTTTCTCCACCGCAAGAGGCTCACGCAGTACGTAACCGGGAGAGGGAAAGGCAGCTGAGATTCACAGCTTGATAAAGGAAACTACTTTTACAAACAGCACCTGAAATATGCACCTTTGGAAGATATTGTGGGGATTGTGATTACCTATCTCAGTAGTATCTCATCTCTCCGCGTAGCTTTACCTACGCGATTAATACTCACACGTGTGTAAGTAGTCAGTGATCAGTTAAGCAGATTTCATGTTAGACATTCCCTTTTTTTTCCGAAAATCATAGGATCACAGGAAATAGGGCTGGAAAGTTCAAGGCAAGGTTGGCCATTCTGTATCAGGCTCCCGAGAGCCCCCACCACGGCGGTTACACACACACACACACACACACACACAGGTGTGGCAGTGCTTCGCCTTCCTTATCAATGTGCTTCCTAATTAACCTCTATCTCTTTGGATTCAGCTTAAGGCCATGTTTTCCTGTCCTTCTCGCCAAGTAGAGGCAACAGATTATCCCTCTCTCTTGAATTGCAGTTTTTGAGAGCTCTTTCTTTGTTTCCTAACCCCTTTCTGGACTGAAACACCTGAAGTTATTTCCCTGCTTCCTCACTGACATGTTTTCTAGATCTCCAGATTCTCTTTGAATTGTTCCATGTCCTTCCCAAAGTGCGGTGCCCAACATCAGACAACGTAACCCAGCCAAGATCTTTCAAAGACAGAGGAGTGGGGAAGGATTACTTCACATCTTGAAGGTTATATTCTATTTTATACAATCCTGATGGTGTGTTTTCCAACACCAAATAAGTCCTGAGACCCTTAGACATTTTCCTACGTTCCTTTCAATTTTTTTAAGGCTATTTCCCCAATGCCTGCCCGTGCTGAAATCCAGGACGCAGTAAGATGTTTTCTACTGCAGTTATAGATGGATGCTGCTCAGTTATAGATGGATGCTGCTGATGATTCAGCATATAAAATAGGCTAATTAATAAGCTTCAGAATAACCGCCTCCCTCCAGGCTTGTTAATATGCTTCGTTTTACCTGAAGGGATCACATCTACCCAAAGACAAGGGCTAGCAAAAGAGAAAAGCAAGATACATCAAAATAATGCAGCAACACTACTATACAGAGTAAATTTCAGGAAAAAGGATTCATCATGCTATTCTTCTTCATTAAATGTGATGAGCTCATCAAAACTTTTAATTAGTCAGGATGATGTGAATGACTCGTCAGAGCTAATTTTAGCAGCCTAAAGTTAGCCAGGATTTCCACACCAGTCACCTCATCTCCCTCAACACGAAATGGAGAGGGATGAACTTTTCCAGGATAAACACATCCTATTGCCTTCAGCTCCCTCAAGAGCCAGAGCGAGATGGGATGAGGAGAAGAGTTCCAGTAACCACAGAGAGCCTTGACCAGTAGGCAAACAATTTCCTGATGGCTGAGGTCAGGTGAGATAAATCCCATTTTAGGCAACCACAAATTCAGAGATAATTATTTTTACGCTAGCGTGATAATTAAACACAATGCGAATTAACTGTAATCATCAGAGAAAGAAAAAGGCACGATGAGATATTGGTTATTGAATAATTACAGGGATGTGCAGAGCATGGAACTTCATGTCACAGACATATTCAAAATATGCACATTTCCCTTTTTTCCAAATTGAGCTGACAGCTGAGTATGTTGAATTTCTCTGTGAAGGATCATTTTTGCAGTCATTTCAGATGAATAAAAAGATTTCATTTTGACAAAATCACACTGGTCTCCAGATTGATCTTCATCTTTTTAAAGAAGTATAATATACTAAAAAGAATAGAAAGGCTGACACTCTGAAAATAAAGACAGTTTGATGCAAAATATTGCACAGCTCACTCTAAAAACATCATCTTCTTTCTGAAGCTCAACCTGATTTTGCTGATTTCGTTTTCCTACTCGAGGTCTCATTTTGATTTCTGACCAGTGCGAACGAGCCAGTTTGGCAAGCCCTTCTCCTAGCCACGAGAGCCACGGAAGAAGATCTCCCTGCAGCTCCAGGCCAGCTTGAGCTGTGGAGGGACCGGGAGTTGTGGGAATGGCTCGTGACTAGGAAATGAGAAAAGATTTCCAGGATCCCACCGTGGATCCCACAGGACGAGGCAGGGCACGAGCAGGTTTCCAAAGCTGCCCAGTAATACTGGATTCAGTTATTCTTTCCTCCCTCCTACAAAGAAGACCCCAGAGAGTCACCAGCGTAACCCCAGGTTGGGAGCTGCATTTGAACTGCCCAAGGGGTGCAATGAAATAAGGAATCGTTTGTTGTGGTGGTGGGGGAGCTTCAGAGCCTCCTAGAGAGACTGGGAACCAGCTTTCTAAATAAATTAGGCAGCTTTGAAAAATCTGACCTAGAGGGCACACTACATTGTTTTTGTTCCCTGCCTAGATCATTATCTGTCTCTGGGTATGTCCAACATTGGTCCCTGCAGGGTAATAAAGTTTACAATACGTTTGCTCAAGCACAGTAGCTGTCTTGTCAACCCAAATGTAAGCTGGTGACTTGTGCCAATGCTAATCCGCCAGTGATACCCACGCTAACCAGGACGAAGCTCCTTCTAGCAGCTCAGTAATGCATTACATGCTGTCAGCGAGGTTTAGAATATAAATACTTGTGCATATGAGTTCATTGTCTATCTTCTAAAAGCTACGATGGAAGAATCTGTTGGAAGTGATTTTAATTGCAGCACCAGGCTAGATCTGGGACTCTACTGATAGCCTACTTAAGGTCACAGCTGCTTTCTGATATGAAACTTCTTCAGAAGGTTGATTTGCAGCTGGCACTGGATCTTCTGGATCTTCACAACTAGTAATGAGGGCAACTGCACTAAAGGACTTTTGGTTAGTATTAAATGACTTGATCTCCAGTGCTGGTGTCTCTGCTTCTTTTTTCCGTGTCTTCTCCGTCCGGTTCCACTCCTGCTCCTTCCGATCCAGTTGCATGGCACTGCAGTGCGGAGCATAAACTTCCGTGGTTTCTTCAAACTGTAAGCAATCCACCTTGTAGTATTTTTTCTTTACATGTAAGACATCATTGAATCTATGGCCCCAAAGAATCTCTCTGGGAACATAGGAGCTTCTTGACTGATGTGAAGTTCCCGTTGAATCACCCGTGTAGACAAAGGTGACCAAGATTTCAAAGTTGTCCTTGGCCAGAGCTTTGCGGTCCAGGCCGTACAAGGGGCTCTCACTATCAATTTCATGTACGACTGTCACCGGCGTAACAAGTATGATCTGGTCATTTAGCAACTTCAAGTCCTTATATTCCATCGTCATCCTCCCCTCCTTGTCCTCCTTGTAGCGCAGAAGCTGAGCTCGTACGGAGCCCTCAACCATGTGGTTTGGCCGGAAATCGCCAATGCGCCACATCAGGCAAAACTTATCATCCCTTAAGCCTACAACAGCGTAGTAGCTAAAACGAATGGTTTGAGCTCTTTTTCGAGCTGTAGCCATTTTAGCCAAGGCTGCTCCGATGATGAAGGTGTCAATAATGCAGCTTAACACTGACTGCAGGATAACCATAAGGATCGCGACAGAGCACTCTTCTGTAACACAGCGGTAACCGTAACCGATGGTGGTTTGGGTTTCAAGGGAGAACAGGAATGCTCCCGTGAAGCTATGGACATTTGCAACACAGGGGGTTATTTCTTCGTCATTGAATAAATCTCCGTGTTGGATTGCGATCAGCCAGAAGACTAGTCCGAAGAACAACCATGAAAGAACATAGGACAATGAGAATATCACAAACATATGGCGCCACTTGATGTCCACCAGCGTGGTAAATATGTCCACCACGTAGCTCTCCCATTCCCCGAAGATGTGTTTGAAGTACACATTGCAGCTGCCGTCCTTGTGGAGAAATCGCTTCTGTGATCTTTTCATCCCCATTTCAGGGCTCTCTTGACAAGCGCCTTGGTAACTGATCTTATTTCCCTGTATGTTTACAGGCCTATAGCAACCGCTCTGCTCGGTCATCTTTCTCATATCTGCCTCGTGGCATCAGTTTACAGAACACACGTGGTCCCAAGGGCTATTGTTTTCTTTGCTCATTGGAAATCTATGAAATAAAAGAAAAAAGTTTATTTTTGTTTTAATTTCCCATGCCAGAACACCAAATCTAAATACATTCACTCTGTGGCCATCAAGAGCAATTTTCTGAGGAGTACAGACTCTGACATTCATTAAACAACACAGTTCAAAAACTTACGCCTGGAAATATGAGGCAGCGAGTAACTGAACTAGTTAGAAATGTCCATATCAATCCGAAAATTTGGTAGATGAAAACAGAAATCAAATACCTTTGTGGTGACCCCACTGTGTGTGTCTCTTCTAATGTTCTGCTAAAGTAACATTCAAATCAGGAAGGGCTCTCATGAGCAGTCACAGGGATGGCATGAACCTCCTTCAAGTTAGTCAGATATTGGAGGTACTTAATTATTCGTTTGTTGCAATATTTTTTTCCTCCATGAGAAGAAATGCCTGGGAAAACACACTCCTTTAGACAGAAGACTTCAGTAGCCTGGGCAGGCGAGGTCAGTGCCAATGTATTTTAACCAGAAAATGTATAGAACACACAATCGTTCATCATCATTTGTGTTTCAGTAGTGCCCAGAAAAAGCTGGTCGTGGAATTGAAATTTACTGGGCTGGTGCTACAGAGACATATTTGTTCAATTTGTAGAAAAGTATTTACATTTCAAATGAAAAATAAACCTCTCTGAGATCCTGGAAACCCTCACAAATCATTCCTTAAAACAAAACAAAAAAATCCAGCAGCCAAAATGTATTTAAATTTTTATTAATGAGTTAGAAACAAACATGCAATATATTAATAACATTTGTGAATGACACAAATTTAGGAAGCGATGTGAATTAGGAGATTCCTCTGTCAGATCAGAGAAAAAAAGGATGTCTTTGCAGATTGCAACCATATGAACGCCAGCCGTACGAAGTGCTAGGCTATACGTTTAGTGACTAATAACAAGAACTTATGTTAGAAACTGAGACCTCATCAACTGGAATCCAATAAAAAAGGAAAGAGTCAGCTGAAGCAATCAGTTACAGGATGCTTAGGAATGACTTGTAGGATACAGCACTGAAAAAGGCAAATGCCTTTTCCTGCAGGTCTCCAGCTCATCCTGTCGTATCCCAGCCGCCAACACGCACACCACTGACCAGACACAAGCGATGGGGCACACAGAACAATTCCCAATTTCTGCCAATTGCCATGCTTCTAACTGACATTTCTGAAGAAAAGAAAGGTAATATTTTTGAGGAAAAGCTGTCATTATTCTTCCAAAAATTGTAAGTTTTCAATGGAAAAATGACAAGTACTTTTCCCGTTTCTAAGCTGGTTTCAGCTGACAAAAGTTCAGATGTAGGTTTACAACGAAGCCAACATATTCATGGAAAATGAATTTAAAAAAAAAAAAAAGTTTCCTAGTGGTAGCTCTTTTTCCTCAGCTCTTCATTCACTTTGCCTGAGCCTAAATGACTGCACACATTTCAAGGCAGAAGAGAGTCAGGCCCATAGAGTGTAATATATATTGGATGGACTAGATTAACAGGGCGAGAAGCCTTCTCCCATCCAAGGAACAATGACAAGCATGCAGAGACGCTGCTCCAAAAACACTTAAAAGCCAAACATAGTTTCCATTTCTTTTTTCTTTTTCTTTTTTTTCTTTTTTTCAGTACAGAAATGAATGTGACATATGGTGTCGTAGCTTCAGAATGTGGCCTTCATTAAAAAACACAACATTAATGTTTCCAAAAATACTTCTTGGAATACAGTCTTTGGAAACATTCATATGACTTGCTTTACTCATGCTTTAAACAAACAGTGCAGCCGAGTCTATTGAAGACTCTTGACCTAACATTTTATAAGTCATATTTAACAACAAACAAAAACTGGAAACTGTTGAGTTACTTTTTAAGAACCTCATAATATGAGGTGTGAAAATGAAGCAAATTGTAATCAGGAGCGAATATAGTCTTAAATAAAAACATACTCAGGCTTATACTGGTTTTCTTATTGACTGATTCAAACTAGAGTTCCTTGAAAATACTCACAAACATCCTGGGACCCTAAAAGGGACTAAACAGTTCACGAATCGAACACTACTGAGCTGATTCCACGCTCTGCTATTGCCATCAGCAAATCATCGGATTTCAAAATGGTCTTTTTGTTGGTGCTGGCGAGAATCATGGCCTGTCACCCTTGCAGCCACGTGGCAAAGTCCACTCTGATTTTACGGTGGCATGTCACACCCAGGGGACAGCTCTGATTGGGAGGCTCTGACTCTAATTAGGGTCTCTCCGAAGTGCAGGTTGCGGTAATAGACACGTGCTGATGGATGTCTGCCATGGGTTGTTGCCTGGTGCAAATGAAGCCACGTAGTGAGATGCCAAATTGGATTTCGCAAAACTATCAAAAGTATGTCTGTAAGAAGAAAGGGAACGTGATGCAGAGCTTCCTAAACCAGAACCAAGTCATCGAGCCCTGAAGCTGGACGGAGTAAAAAAAAATCAGCGCAGAGCAACGCTAACAGACATGCATTGCTCTCAGGATCCGAGTCAATCTTTCTCCGTCGTGCTGAAAATTGGATTGCTCAGAGCCATTTGGCATTGCACAGTGGAGACGTGCCCCAGATGACCTAAAATCCCAAATGTGCTTGAAAGTCTTAGGAAATAGGCTCCTCAGTCACTCAAAAACATCTAAAACTGTTGCCCAGTATTTTGGGTGTGCTTAAAGGTAAGCCAAAGCTGAAGTTTTCCAGGCTACCTCTTAAAGTCTCTCGAGTGCAGTAAGAATCATGCATCATAATTAATAACTCTTTTACATTGTCTGAAGTTGCTCAGAATGTTTAAGTCTAAAAGAAACCCTCCTTCAGTGTTTTGGAGTTATGTAAGTCTGTCTTACGCTCCGTACTTCATTCATAGGGACACTTTTAACCAGGCATGGGATTTTCCTGTTCCAAGCGAGAGGCAGGGAGGCTGTGGAGCCAGATGTTCCTCGCTCACTCTGCTGAGACACGCTGCCTTTTGCAGGACGGTCTGAAGACTATTTTTGTTACCAAATTTGAAAGGGAAGAAAACCACAGACCTACAACCAGACTTACGAATTTCAATCTTAAAGCCATTTCAAAAATCGTATTTTTCAAAACGGAAATATTTTACACACCCCTCAGAAAGCCCTACGAATTACATTAAAGGTCCTACTACCTGGTAAAAATTAACAAAGGGGGTGGGGGAGGATTTAAAAGCATTCTCTACTCACTAAAGCTCATGGATCGGTTGCTGCAAATGATTCTCAGATGTTGCCGGGAAGCGTTTTCACCTTCCTCTAACACCAGCACACAAACCCGCGCCCTTTTTTGTCTTGCTTTTACTTTCTCTGGATTTTTTTCACCTTTTATTTCTGGGCATGTTTGTACACATCATGAGCCACCTCTCACATACTGTTCTGCTGCTCAGAGGAGGAAGTGTGCAGAAATTCATAGCACTTTTGCTAATCATTCTTGTAAACCTATTTCCCCCCAGAATTAAAACTTACCAGAGATAAAAACGGAGCAGTGAAGCCAGGCAGGACAGCGGGAAGACAGAAATAGAAAAATGTCAAAGATTTTGTTAGGGGAAATGGCAGAGAGGGTTTAGAAGTTCTTCTAAAGCATGTATGTATGAGACTGAGTTCAGAAAATCAGCATATATTCTTTATTATCTAAGCCAAGGCCAGCATCTTAGTGTGTTGGGTACTGAAACATGCTGAGGGAGATACAGAACTGCTCTAGTGACCTGTGTCCACAGGGTCTGCAGATTGACCTCCCAAACTGGTATCTTTGAAAAATTCACCCCGATTAGATACGGGAGAAAGGTAAGTAAATTCCTGTATTTCAAAGGTCATAAAGCAGTGCAGTGGCAGAAATAGGAACAAACCCAACACCTACTTATACCCAGTGAAGAGCTACCACAAAGCAAACACTAGCAGAAGAAAGCTTTTTTACCATATTTATCATCTTCATCTAGTTCCTCTTGAATAGAGCAGCAGCACCAGAAGAACCTGAACTCTTGATTTTCATCAACTCGCTCAGAAAAACAGTAACTTAAAAGCCTTAAGCATCAAGTTTAGCCTTTTAAGGACTTCCACTAAATTTAATTGTCAATTTAATCTTGATACTTTGAGTTGAGGGCTCAGTGTTTTATTAGGATAATCCCTACATTGCACCTTACCTTAATACCTAACAAGTTGTTGCTACACCCATTTTATGACTATATTTTCCCATTATGTAAACAAGTAGGGGTGAATTTTTGTTCAGTGACAGCTTCAGTCAACAGCCTGTTTGTAAAACATTAAGCAAAACAATGTGAAGATCTCGGTTCCAGAATAAATCTGTGCTGAGATTAAATCAAAAAGAAAACAACTTGAAACCTGCAAATGAAACTGGGTACTCTCCCTCTAACCCCACACAGATGGAAGTGGCTCTCTCTCTCTTGAGCTTTGGTTTAGCAATCACCTCAGTTTCCTGCTTCATTTTGGAAATGGTCTGAAAGGTTTCCAGTTTTAGTCATTGTTGTGTAACCCTGGAAGACTTTCAGCTCAGAGACCAGAAATGTGACAAGTAGAAACCTTTTGAGCTGCTTTGGAATTGACTCAAATACTTGTTCCTTTAAAAAAAAATACACCACCCAGAAAACCTAAATAACTCTATTACAGGACAGCATTGAGACTCTTCCTTCCTTCCATCCTTTCACTCCTCTTCTCTGCAACGGGACCCAACTTCTCCTTACGCTTATGGCCAGTCTCTCTGCTTTGAGGTGCCATCCCCAGAGCGGGGCTGGCATGCCTCACGGTTTCCCGTTCGTGGGTAACATACCCATAGTAATGTCTTTGAAGCCACTGGAGCAAAGCTTTTAAATGGGTCAGGTTTCCCTCTAAAATAAAAGTTTGAATTTTCCAGATGCCTTCAGCTTCGATGCCTGAGTTCAGCAGAGGTTGGAAGCTGCAGTTCACCAACCGAGGACGGGACTCCCTCACATTGTAGTCCCCATTCCTCTAGCACCACCTTGCAAGTAACACCTTTCCTCTCCATCACCTCCTGACAGGTCCTTCAGCAGCAGAAAAGAAGAGTGCAAATCCAGAAGTAAAAGAAAACTTTGAATAGGCTGAGCTCAGAGCTGGAGAAAACGGATATTTATCTTAGACTTTTTATTAGATATCTCCATACACAGACAAGGCCTAAAGTATCAATATAAAAGTGTTTGTTTATTAAACATTTTAAAAGATAGATATAAACAGCCCAGAGCAGCAGACCTTTGCACAGATTTTATAGTTCTGCAATAGCACTGTGATCTACACTGGAACAACTCACAGTAACAGATATATAGACATTTAATTCATCTAAGTGAAACCAGATCTCCTTAAACAAAACAAAACAAAACAACAAAAAAAGGAAAGATGTTTGGCTTCTTAAGTTTGAGGAGACAGAGTCTGGAAGCAGCCCCTTGCTGAAGGCTGGTTGCCTGTTTCAGAGCCACAAGACAGGTTAGAAGCAAACCAGCCACCTGGCTACCACTCACAGCAATTCCCAAAATCTGTAGAAAACTGAAAATGTCTATTTTAATTTATTTGCACTGTATGCACTGCATGGTTTTAGCCAGGAACAAGCAGTGGAAACACTGAAATACCATGAGAAATGGAAAGTGCTGGCAACTTGAAACTCTTGATTTTGGGCCTCGCTGCCATTCTTTGTCTCAGACAATTTGGCAGGGCTGAAACCTAAAACTGTTGATTCTAAGGACTCTCTTCCTCTTTTTAACCCTCAGTTCTCAGCAGCTCCTGTACAGTACAGGGTGACCGGACACAGCAAGCACACACCAGCACGATGCCAACAGCATCCTCCCCGAGCGTGGATGCGGGTGGGCACCTGGGGGCAGCCCCAGGGCACCCACAGCGGTGCTGGGGCTGAGCTGGGATGGCCCAGGGCTTCCCCCATGAGCCACGTCCCCGACCGCAGCAGGGAAACAGAGTGTGGGAGCCACCGCTCCAAGGTGACCCTGGCGTGCATCAAGTGCAGCCCTCACCTGCAAGGGAGCCACTGGATCCACACAGGGCCACTGCCATTTCCTCCTGCCTGAAAATTCCTCCTCCTGGTTCTCTTCCCACCAGCTATCAGTGATTTTCACTTGGGTATTGAGCTGAGAGGACCAAAGAGTCTCTCCTTCTGGTCAAGCCCCTGTAGACTCTGTTCTTAGAAATGAACTAGCCGGTACACATCCTAGACCTGAAAATCTACCAGACACACAGAATGGAACAGCTGGAAAGATGTATTTTATATTCAGTCTCCCTCCTCTGGAAATCAGTAGCCAACCTATTCCTTACTTCAGCAGGCAGGATCCCCTGGGCTTTAACGCAAGCTGGCTGTGAGGCAACCGAATACAAGTGTTAGTGCTAATTAGCATTTCCTCCTCCCTCCTCCCCTGACACCCTGATGTCTGCACCGATGCCCAGCGAAGGTTAATTTCAATAGTTGTGCAGATGTGAGCAGTGGGATTTCTCCCCACGTTGAACCTTATGGATTACATTCAGCCTAGAGGCAGAGAAAAATTCTTCGAGGAACTTTTCCACCAGATCTTGTTGGCAGGGAACACTAGAACAGTTTGTTGCAGCTCTTAATAGACATGATGTAATACAATAATGTATTCAACAATAGGTAAGTGGCAGGTCATGAACAGTGACAGAATCAGATTAGATAATGCTGACCACTTTCGTTTAACGGAGCCAACACCCTCGGCTCTGTTATTTGCCGCAATTCAATGCTGTTTTACCTCTTCTCAAAACACAACAAGTTATTAATAATGTAGGACTTGGGGGGCGGGCAAGAGCCAATATTCTAAAAGGGTTCTTCCAGTCTCAGAGGCCGTTTCCTTTACGTCACATTGTGCAGTTCTGCTTCCTGAGGCAGAAAACGTACTCCTTTTTTTCCTGTTTTCTGGAGTAAACTGTAAGCCAAGTATCCAGGGAAGGGCACTGTGACATAAGAACGCGGAGTGACTGTCTTTAAAGTTGTGCTCTTTAGTCATGTATGTCTGTAGGATAAGAAAGGTGAGGAGACACAGGGCTGTGCTCCTGGTGGCACTAGAGTCAGCTCCTGCCGTCCTACATAGTTCGAGCTCTCTGGTCCTTTCCCGAGAGAGGAAAAGATTATGTGGCTTTAGCCAAAGGGTTGTGTGATGATCAGAAGACCCCTTTATATTGCCTGTGCAAGTTTTCATCCCACCAATTGAAGAGGCTGCAGCTTGGACAATGGAAAGCCTTGTGCTGGTGTCAATGGAGTTTGGATCAGACACTTTGCTATTGTATTTCATTTAAGGAACAGAACAGAATAAAACAGAATCCCAAGTTAACAGCATGAGTGAGCTCTGTTCAGCAGATGAGAGAAGATATGAGGAGGAAGCATGAGAATCTCTAAATATATTTTTTTTCCCCAAGCCCCAGCAGAAAGTTCCCTAAGATGTAGCTTGACACCAGTTATTAACTTCTAAGGGCTCTCAGTGGCAGACAGGAACACTGCAAGTTGCTACTGATCTCAGCTTTGGGCTACTGACCTCAGCAGGAATTCCACTGTAATACCAGAAGCTGTCTCATCCCACCTAATACCTCAAATGCCAACTAAATCACCAACGCCTTTACCTATTCAAAACTAAAGTAGGGTCTAACAGTGAAAATACCATTTTGTGTTAATTCTTTGAGGAAGTGTAAGGAAAAAGGAAAAAAAATCAAAATAAAACATGTAAATAAAATTAATCACATCCATCAGGACCTAATTTTTTAGGAGATATCACCAAAAAACAAGTTATAGCTGTCTCAGCTTTCCAGACTGATTCCCAAATCAAAGAGGCTGAGATAAGTATTAGCTAAGGATCAAGTAAAAAAATGTATCACTGCTTTTTTTTTAGGAAAAGCACCTGAAGATTCTGTGACTGCCATTGACACATGCAGTCGGACAAACCAGGCAATCACATACTACGCTTCAAGAAGTCAATTTATCAACCATTATTAGGGTCAAGAATGACTATTTGCCTTTCTGAGCAGCTCTGTAGGACCCTCCTTTCATTTGTGAATATAGATACAGCAGAACTTCACCTCTGTTATGCCTAAATATGATTTTCTCTGGTGTCTGGTAGAGGGTATCATGTAGCTCTTATGACTGGAGCTGCTCAGCCAAGGCCCAGAGTCCTACATGGCACCCCGAGTTTCAGGTTCTTCATCCAAACCAAAACACACTTCTATTTGTCAGGCTATATAACTCACCACTTTTTAAAAGCCTGTGAAATATATTAAATGGTTTCAGAGATTAGAGGCCTGATCCAAATCCTACCGAAGTCAGCAAAGGAGTTTTCTTTGATTTCTTCTTTTTGGATCAGCTCTAGCTGTTGGGTTTCTTAGTATCACCACAGGCAGTATCCATCGCTGCTTTCAGAATTGGCTCGGCTTGCTGGAACTACAGCAATGATTTCTAAGGAACAAGGGCTTTTTTAAATCTTCATTTTCTTTGGTTCACAGATTTTGGCAGAATGTTGACTTTCCATATTGTTACTTAACTCCTCTGGGGTCTCTAGAAAATTTGGGAATGGGATGCTTCTTTCAGAGATGACTTTCAACACCTTGTAGAGCAGATGGCTGAACCTCTGTGTGTCCATCATCCTGAGGCCCATCTCAGCAGGGCTGCGTGTGACCTGGAAAGGCAGGTTACTCTGAAACTCAGTAGTTGTTTTTTCAAAACTCATACTCAGCATGATGTTGGCCACCCTTGTTTTCAACTGTCATTCTCTTCCCAGGTTCAGCAGTCGAATTCACAGTATGTTGGTCTTTTGCAAGTCAGACAATTAAAATAACGTGGAACTGGAACATCACGTGTGTGTGTGTTTGGACCGTACATTTAAGAATTTTATTTTTACCTCAGTGTGTGGGTTGCATAACTTCCTTTTTGGTCTCTTGAAGCTATCCCACAGCTTACTCCTGACCACCTGAGTCAATTTCTGGACACAGTGATTAGTATTTTAAGAAATATGAAGAAAAGCAGAATCTCCTCTTAAAGCTTGTCTCTTCTGCCTACTCTGTAATGGTGGTCCACATCCAATATTTAATGGAGCAACGTTTATTCATCATTTATGACTCCATATACAAAATTTCTCCTCTTCAGTGCATCCAAAACCATGTGTAGCAGACAGTGTTGGTGCTTACTGCTTAAGATCCTTTTCAATATTTGCACCAATATTAACTGTGACACCCTGATGCTAAGGCATTGGTTTTAAATCTAAGAAAAACATACGTGCGTATGCTTAACTATAAGCTCACAATAAGAATGAACGTAAACCTGCTTCAAATCTTCCTGAGACTGGAGCCAGAGAGGCAAAATACTTGTTGAAGGCTTTACAAGGAACCACTGGAGGATTGCAACAAACTGGTTTCTCGGTCCTATCATAACAAATCAGCAAATCCTTCAGCTGTCTCAGGAAAGTCAATACATTATTTTCTGTTAAAAAACCAAAATTGTTTCCAAAAGTGGCAGTGCTTATTTAAAAAAAATAATTTTAAAAGTGAATTTAGAGGCTTTTTTGGTAGGATTTTTGTTTTCCAATCATTTGTATAGAAGCTGACTATGCTTCCTCAGTGCCTGTGGCCTGTGTCTCTATGACTGATCTTTGCCTTGAAGGTTTTCCTGCAGCAGCACCAGTGACTGAACAAGCTACTTCTGGGAGGTTCGTCTCATTTCAAGATGTTTTTCAGGAACCTGTTCAGTCAGCCGTGTGTTTTTCCTGTTTTACTTCTCAAAGGCAAACACTGTGAACAAGCGAGCAGATCTTATCAAGACGATGTTAACAAAAATACATCAAATAAAAATCTGTTATATTACAAATGTCAACACTCGCGAAAAAAAGACATCTAAAGTACAGCAGAGTTGATTTTATTGCCAAAGCAATTCCTAAAGATTGTTCTGAGAAACAACTTTTCTGTTTTTCCTCATAGGTGCTATGGACCTGTGAAACAAGTGTCTCTCTCCTTTATTGCACTTTACAAGGGTACTGTCATCAGAGGCAGCAGCATGCCTAAAAAGAATTTCAATGTCTGGTTTGAAATTTATTTTCACTGTCCCCCACTCCACTCCAAACTAGTTTGGAGTTAGATAAATTGGTGAGGTAATCCTAAATTAAATTCAGGACTGATATACCCAGCCTAAGCGGGAGATGTTTTATCCTATATTCTCCCTGGGTCGTATTTATTCATGTTTTCACTGAGTAAAACTGAGAAAAAGCATCACTTTCTCTTGCCACAAAGCCAGAGGCACTCAAAAGTCACACAAATCCGTAGGTGATTAATTAAACTTCAAATCGCTATCAAGGCCTGACAAGCTCCAAATCACATGAGCGTGGATTGGTGGCATTCTTCCTCAGGAACATTTTGTATAGCGCTAAGCTGTATTCACTTCATAATGAAAAGGTCTTCAGGGAACGAAGTCTGTGAAAAACATAAAGTGGTGTTTCCCACAGAAAAAAGCAAGCCACACCACTTGGGTGTCTCAGGCTGGGAGCAACTGCAATGCTGATTACACTCGGGAGAGAAAGTGCAGATTAAGGAGACTAAAAAGTAACCTAAAAGGTTGTGGAAGGAAGCCAGCAGCGCTGTAACAAAGGGAAAGCAATCTGAAAACAATAATGTCACAAAACATCCCGCGGAAAGAAGCAAGGAGGAATCTCCAGTCCATCCGAATGCTAGATAGATGAAGTTATCTCCCAGCTACTGCCAGCACAAACATCATTTAGGAAGCGTGACAGCTGCCTAGCAATTAGGAGAGGAGCTTGTGTTTACTCGTGTTTAAAGGCAGAAGCGGCGAGTGGGTTCCAGCAACATTATGACGCGTGTTGATAATTATGATATTATGCCATTGATTTGGTCTTCGGGTGTTTTTCAAATCAGGACTCGAGATCTCTTTGTTCTCCTGTGTAAAACTCAGCTTTGAGGTCATTCTTCGCCTTACACACCCTTGGCTGTTTATGAACATCCTCACAAAACTCAAAGCCCATTTCCCATTGAGGAAGACAAGAAACAGGTTGTGTCATTGTCTGGCTCAATTGTTCTTCATAACTACATAATAATTCCAAAGAGAGGAATACTTACTAGATTGAATTTTTATTGTTGTAAAAGCCTCACATCAACAATGCAAGAATACGCACAGTACCAAACCTGTGATGGAGGAGAATCTGCTTTTCATATTAAAGGAAAATGAATGAGAATGACATCCATCTGTTTGAAAGGGAAATTGGTAGAAGGTTCAATGGGGTACCCACCTACAACGAATGTTACATTTCTGCTACCTTATCACCAAAATAGATGGTTCTAGACTCTATGTGTGACAGAGGTCCCCTACTGACATCCCAAGGGATGACAAACCAAGCCTTTTATACTTTTGGCTTCGGGGAAGAGGGGCAGACTTTGGCACTAACCTGACATTTCCTTAAAGCTGCAGGCAACATATTCTCCTGCTCATGCATTGTTGCTCCAAGCTGTGGCTGCATTTTATTAGTTTAGAGAGCACTCTGGGATCTTTCAGAATAAAAAGATCGTTATTGCAGAAGTTGGACAAATGTCAGCAGAAGGGATGAAATATTGCCCCATGCCCTTGCCATACTGAACAGGGAATCTTTTCTTCCAGTGTTGGTTTAGGACTTAATCCTGCAAGGTTCTGTCTGTCAGCAAATACAATCAGGTTTAAGAGCATGAATAACCAACCTAGAAATCACTGGAAACTATTTTGTTAGTGTAAAATTAAGCAAGTGCAGAAGTTCTCCAAGAGACTTGGACCAGAGCACTCAGCACCCTGCAGAAATGAGCCTTTAGTTCCTAGAACCATTTATTGTGTCCAGAACAGCCGTTCATTAGGGCTTTGTGCAGAAAGGTTGAATTTCACTCACTTGGAAGATATTCTTTCTAACCCCCTGAGACACACAGACTCTTTGGTTGATTTGGAAAACAAAATGATTAATGGCATTTTACAAGTTTTTCCACTAAACAGATTTCAGTTGAAGTCTGTCACAAGCTAAAGAATTTGCAGGAATAGTGTCAATCTGATGACACAGTGGCAATAAATCCTATTGTACTGGATTACGTTTTTACCCATTAAAATGCTTTGACCTATTGTCATCCAAGTAGAACCACATTCCACTGGCTGTTCAAAAGGTTCTGATTTCACTCTCGATTGTTACCAGGGAAACTGCACCTCAATCCAAAACTCTGCCGCACCAATCATTTAACTCGATTTGAACAGAATCCTGTAGATAAAGCAAAGCACTAATTACTTATTCCCATTAAAAAAGTTGAAATCAAATCTTTTTGAGACCTGAATAACAGAAACTCACAGGAGTTATTTGAGGGTTACTGGGTGGTTTTTTTTGCATGAGGCACCAATTGCCTCATTTCTTTGGGGAACAGCTTGCTGTGGCGACAAAATGCCATGAAAGGATTAATATTCTTAGTCTATCCAAAGCAAAAATGCACTAGATATCTCAACACAGGCCACTCCTGGAAAGAGTTCTCGCTCAGTTTTGGAAAACTAAAGGGATTTTCACTAATGGTCAAACAGCTGGTTAAGGCTTGTGAGTGGAAACAGAAATGTTTGAATTTCCCCAGTGAGATTTCTGGTGGAAAGTAGGCTGTATTTTACGGCATCTACTTTTATATGTATTAAGTGGATATCTCAGTTATTCAGATTCGTCTTCATTTGAGCTATCTTTGAGTGGGAGAATGCCAGTTAGAAGATGTGCATGTTCTCCCATAGCTGCTAAGGATCAGCTTTTCTTGGAGAGCAAAACGGACCATCTGGCCATGTCAGAAATCGGGTTGGTAAAGTTAGGTCAGGTCTGAGCACCGCCAGGGTGCGGGCGGGCAAAGAAACACAGAGGTGATGCCGTTCTGCAACACAGAAGCAATTAGGTGCCAATTTGAAAACTGTTTGAGAGAGAACATTTTAAAAAGAACTGGAGACCCTTTGTGTTCAAAGTTGGCTCAGGAATGGAGATGCCTTTAGTTGTTGTACATGGAAAATTTCCAGCTCATTTTACTCTTTTATGCAGATGAGTCTTCATTTCACACCAGCCAGTGAATCCCTGTCTTGGTTTTCCTTTGGGATTGCAGGAAAACTTGTCTGAAAAATCGTTGTTCACTGAAATTACCTCTATTCAGTTTGCTTCCCAGACTGTTGACTTTTATCAAAAGTCAATTCTTAGATGTTCTCAGGCTGGTATTGACTATCTCCTACCATGTTGACAGCAAAGAGAAACAAAAATTCAATGCTTCCTCAGCTGAATCCTTTGACAGGAAATTAAGGGCTGAAACACTCTCCACTCTTCCAATTCTCCAATCCAGCGTGTCACCACAAATAACATTGGAGTAGTTGAAGCATATTCTGCCCTGTCTGCGCACTCAAAACACGAATTTAAGTGCTTTAAAAAGAGGAATCAGTGCTACTCTCACGACTGCAAACTACAAAAAATGAACAGTTCCTTGTGAAAAGCAATACAATGGCTTCTTGGATTACAGCACTGCTTCCTGCCAGACAGGACGGACAACTCGTCTGCTTTTACTACACATGATGAAAAGCTGAAGAATCAAATCAAGCTCTTATCCCAATTTAAAAAGCAAACAGAAAAGAAATCCGAGGTTGGTTTTGTTTGGTTGGTTTGTTTGTATTTATCATATGGTATTTTAATTGCACAATAAGTTACTGGAAAGAGATGTTCTGTCACCAAACATTCTCACCAAAAAATCATAGTGAGACTATTGGGCAAGAAAGGTAACTAATAAAAGAAGGGCAAGGTATCAGCCAATCTAGAAAATCTTTGTCACGCCGGCAAATACTGAGTGAGGTCAATGAGCAGTGCCCTGTTGAAAGGCAGAAACTTTCTCAGAATGAAGTGTTTTCCAGCTGATCCTTCCAAGAGTTATTCAGAACCTCTTCTGGCAGAAAGCTTTCTCGGATTTCAACCTTTTTGTCTGGTAACACTTCCTTTGCCAAAGTTTGTTTCTTTAGAAACAGTTTTGTGAACAACTGACCGATGCATCAGTCCCTGCTCTTCCTGCCTCCAGAGTGCCAGATAGAGAAATCCTGGTAAGGACTCGAGTTGTATTTCTGACATTTCTTCCCTTTCTGTTGCAGTGCTGAGTTGCTACAGTTACACTAATGAAACCCATCTAAAATATGGATTGCCTGGGCCTTGCCTGAGTTTAGCAAGTTTGCAGCTGGTTAATTCTGATTGATCAACTGACATTTGCTAAGCGGTGCTAAACCATTTATCAGCATGTACTATAATCTTGCATTTGACAGTACATAGATTAATTGTGTGATCTCTGGGGAGCTTGGCTGACTTAGTAGCACCAATCTGGTTACATCAGTACATTCACACCCTTTCAAAAGCAGTAATGAAACAAACGCATAGGAATGTTTGCCCCCATTTCAAAAATGCCCGTCAGCATTGTAGAACGTGTTATGTAGATGTCCCAAGCCTTCTTTGTATTGCATTAAATCATGTAAACAAAAGGAAATGAGGAGAGGAGAGGAGAGGAGAGAAGAGGAGAGGAGAGGAGAGGAGAGGAGAGGAAAAAAACCAAATTTCCATTGTTTTCTGGAAAAACTCAACTATTTTTCCCCATTTGGGTCACAATCCTGTGATTCCTTGTTGAGCCTAATGAATGTGCACTTTGAAGCAAAGGGAAAATGGGGCTCTAATAGTCTTGAAACATGATAAGAAAATAAGCTGGAAAGCTCCCAGATGGGCCACCTGTGAATTGTCCCTTTTCTTTGTCCATTAAAGGCAGATAAAAGCAAAGATATTTCAGTTGCCTGATATCTTTTAGCTCACCTGTTGTTTCCTAAGCATCTGGTCGGCCTTCACACAAATAAAAAGAGAGAGCAAGCATTCTGAGGAAAGCCAGGAGCCTCAGGAGATGTGATGATGGCTCATGGTGAAACCATAAGTATTGGCCTGGAGAGAAGAAGTATTGGGATGGAGGAAGACCACTGAAGCTCTTCCTCAGGAGTCCTGATTTTAGATTTCTTGTTGACAGTGATTGAAGTGGAGGGATATCAGTAACGCACTGATGGCGTAAACATGGAAGATGTTATTTAACATTGTAATCCAAGAACAGGGTGACCTTAGGAGTGAATGCAATGGGAGAGGAAAGGATTGCAGTAACTCTGAGCCACACACCTCAAGCACTGATGGCAGGAGTTTCTGCCCTGAGAAAAGGTGTCACTGTCCAGAAATGAGAAGGAAAAACAAGTCATAGGAAATGACACATGAAAATGAACCCCTCTCCATCTAGTCTAACTTTCAAAAGGGGGGTACTGATGGTGTTCAGGCCTCCAAACAGGTTGTTCTCCAGACTCCGAGCCTGGTCCCAGCCTGGGACAGTAGCCTGCCCATCCCAGGACCTGCAGGTTCATTTTGAAAGGGAAAAAAGCACTGTTACCTTTATAAGTATTTGTGAGGATTAAATTAATCTGTGAGAAAACTGGTGTGGGCAAAGTTTGCAGCTTGGCTCCCGGTCTGAGGATCTGAAGGACATCCGGGACAGGCAAATAGTGGTCATGGTTGCAGGTCTGTGGTCCCTGCCATCAGTCCCCGATGGATGACTGACAGTGTGTGCACAAGGGTGCAGCCAAAGCCCTCGGCATCCCTTCCCACATGCCAGCGCTGCAGACAGCAGCAGGGATGTCTCACCCTGGCACTGACCCTCGCATAGTCTGGTCCTGCCCCGGAGCTGAGTCCTCTAAGCTCAGGGAGGGAAGAAGGAGGGAGAATATGGGATTTCTCCCCAGACTCATGCTGTCCAGTCGTCCCTTTCGCTCTCCCTCCTCACCTCCTTGTTGAAGCCAACACCTGTGCTCCCAGGAGAACTGCAACCTGGCACTCCCACCAGACGAAGCTGTGACTCTTTCTCCCCCCCGCCCTTTTTTCTTTTTTTTTTCCCTCTTGACAATCTGCTTTGACCTGAGTGACATCCTCTCTTTGCTTTCAATCCCCGATTTTCTGCACTTGGGGACAGACTTTGAGCAGGCACTAAGTGCTGAGGCCGCGCAGAGGTGGTGAGGGGGGGCTACTGCTACCCCGCAGCCTGCCATTCAGGCAGATGGCGGAGGGGGCCGATATGAATAGCTCCTGTCAGTCTCATAGAGTGAACTTTACAATTGTGCTACGTGTTGGACTGCACGTGACTAATGCCATTCTTCTGCAGGCTGCAGGCAGGACACAGCTGTTTCTTTAAGGAAAAATTCGTTTTTCCCGGCAGAAAAAAAAAAAACACCCATGGCAATATTGTATCTATGTATCCAATATTACACTCCATAATTAGGCGTGATCAAAGCCCATCCTGCCTTTCACTGCCTCTCTTTCTGGTAAATTAGGTAATGTTTAAAAATGAGCCTGGCCTTGGTTTGGTCCTGCTGGAGGTTTAAATCCTGTCTCCCCACACAGCAGGTATGCACTGAGAAGCAGCAGAGGGCCAAATATAGGTTTCTTTACATAATTCTGGAGTAATTAAGTATTATAAGATCAGCGATGAATTCAGTGCCAAATGGTGCATGGAGCTTCTGTTGGTGAGAAACAGAACTGCAAAAAGGATTAAAAAATACAGATATGAATATGAGCATGTGAAAAGGTGAAGACCTCCTCTTAAAAGCTACAGAAAAAAGAAACACACAGTGAGCTCTGGACAGGGGCTGAGCCTAGATCTCAAGCCTACGGTACAGAAGAGCCATGCCAGGGTAGTGCTCCTCCTGCCCACGTTTTGACCGGGCTCACAGCTCTGTTCCCTGCTCCACTCCCTTGGAGGGAGCTTCTCCACGTGGGTCTTTCTGCAGTGAAATCAGTGCCAGGCTCTCCCGCTGGGGTGCAGCCAGAAACACACTCCTGCTCCTCCTGCACCTGCATCACCTTAGGATAGGGCATGGCCCTGCCCCTTGGCAGTGGGACAAGGTGTGGGCAGCCTTCAGCTGGCCCCTTCGGTGGTCTGGCCATGAGGCTGCAGGTGGGCAGCTCTCTAGCAAGGCAGCAGTATGAGGTTATACCCCTAACATTTCCTTCCACCTGCCTCTCTTGTTGCATTTCCAAACACAGTGTCTGCCCACCAGCATCGCTGCCGAAACAGCCCACAGAGTGCAGAGCAGGGCAAGAGCTTTGGTGAGCAAGATAGTGTCTGACCAAGAATGGTGTCTTTGATCTCCTTTCTCTCCTCACATTGATGGGCCACAGTGACTGTAACACTGTGTTCCTGTGGCATGCAATCCCAGCGCAGACTGTGGTAGTGGAGCACAAATCACCGTGGAACTCTCTCTTGCTTGAGGTACTTCATATGTAACATTGTTATAGAGAATAAAAACTAACTCTAGCTACTATTTTAGTTTCCCTCTGTTGAGAAACAGTTAGAAATAACATGGGTCAATATTATCAAACTAAAAAAAAAAAAATAATTCCCTTCTAACCAATAATGACAACTAGAAATTGCTGATGAACTGCACCACTCTTGGACCTCTTCAAACACTCCTGGTGGTCTGCAATATGGGAGCCACTGGGGAGCTCTTCCAGCCCCAAGTGCCCCTTACAGAAGCATGCTTGGATGAAGGATCAGTATCCAGCCAAGTTGGGCTGATCATCCGTGCAAAAGGACTAGCAAAAACTCTAGAGACCTCTAAATCTATGCTCTCTATTGTCTTGACTCATCACTTTAGCACTATTCATAGTCTGGGGAATTCAGCCACCTCTGCTCTAGGCAGCAGCTGCTCGAGGAAATGGCACCGAGTTCAGTATCATCCCTCCATCCCAGTTTTGGAAATGTCCTTCTCTAAAGTTGTGACAAGGGCTGCAGCTGCTGCTGATGGTCACCCTGGAAACCCCAGAAGGGTCCCTGGGAGATGAGTGCCAGAAAATGTGAAGAACACACTGCACTTGGCAAGCAACCTGGGGAAAGGGAGCCTTGCAGAGCCCACTTTTCTGCAAGGTGGGTAGATAGAGAAACTTCCCCAGGAGAGGCAATGGTTATCACATGGACAGGAGAAACAGGTACTTCTCTGCAGTGCTGGCTGCTGCAGTGCCCCACTGCCCTGAGGGTGCCCAAACGTGTGCCCTTGTGCTGAGCACCTCGGGGCTAAGCCAATATGCCAGGGTCTGCCTCTCGGCAGGATGCATTTGATCCACAGGCTGTGGATATGAGGATACGAGGCCACCAGCTGGGGAAAATGCCTGTCCATCACGTCGCTCCATTCCAGGGAATAGCCCCGTTTGTCAGGGCTGCGCTGAGTGGAGTAAAAATGGCTGAGGGAAGACCTTATTTATGTTTACAAGTATCTAAAGGGTGGGATGATGGAGCTGGACTCTTTTCAGTGGTTTTCAGCAATAGGACAAGGGGCAATGGGCACAAGCTGGAACATAGGACATTCCATTCAAATAAGAGGAAAAACTTCTTTCCGGTGAGGGTGACAGAGCCCTGGAACAGGCTGCCCAGG
>JAOXJM010000003.1:35885349-35896043 GCA_026413425.1 Tringa solitaria
CGCTGTTTCGTACAATAAATCTTTGCTCCAGTGACTTTGTCCTCTTTAAATTTTACGTGTGAGCCGGTGTTCCTCACACACTCACAGCAGAAAGCAGGTTATTTTAAATTCCTGTTCTGCTCCATCCTCTGACTTGGTTGCACAGAGACCAGCTCACCTTTTGTCGCTGTCACCTGAAATGTGACAGTAATCCCAGAGAGCTGGGAGAGATCCTTAGCAGGCCACAATGGCCACAAAATAAGGTCAGTGTAAAAAGAGGCATATGCAGTACACAGTAGTGCTATCAGTTGTGTGCTTCCACACCCAGGTGCTCTGTATCATCTAGATGGAGTACATTCCTGGAAACTCCTGCTACTGCAAAGTTTTCCAGCTCAGCCCATTAGAGAGCGTTACACACAAGCTGCAGACAGTGATCTTACCCTCAGCCTATCCATAGGGTCTTCAGATTAGGGCTGTGTCAAATGAACTCTGCCTGCTCCTGCTTCTGTGCACTGCTGCTGCTCCTGCCTCTGCCCACGGAGCTTGGCTTCTGGGGACTCATGGGCACAATGTTTGTCACTAAATGCCAAGAAAAAAAAGCCAGTTTGGCGGCTGGTGATGAGATAGCTTCAACGCTCCTTTTTCCCTGCAATCTATCAAAAGAATTGAGAGGCAAGTCTCTTTTGTGCTCTAATGCTTTTCCTCAGATGGCGGTTTGGGCACAAACCTGCAATTTCTATGGCCCGTTCTCGGCAGAGTAGCTGTCTCTTCCTTACCCTGCTGTTTGAAGCAAACATACAGTAGACTAATGACAGTCATCTGCATAAATTTGCATTGCAGACTCCTTGAATAGAATCCTTATCTCCTCTGGGTCAGATTTGCAGCTGGTTTATAACAATGAAGTTTCAGAGACTTCATTTACCTGCGTCACTACAGCTGGCGTGACAGCGTTCAGTATGCTGATAAGAAGCTCCGCAAACCCAGAACCATTCCAAAAATTCTGGAAAAACCCAGTCAGTTTAATTTAACATTACGGTGAATTCAATGGCTATCACACAAAGTCAGTGTGACATTGTGTACAATAACGTCCAGTTCCACCTCTTGCTCCAGCTTTTTCTCTTATACCAGGGGAGGGCCCTGTCCGTCTGCTCCAGGACCAACTTCCACTCCTCCCTGGTCCCCTGCAAAATGCATTTTCTTTCTGTCTCTTCTATCAGGCAACTGTTCTCAATCGTGTTCAGCTCCCTACTTAAGATTTCCAGCAAGATAACACAAATGCTCAGAAAGCTTTCTTGCCAGTGGAAGAAGTTAACTGAATCCAGACAGAACTGGCCAAGGCCAGCACCAAAGATCAGCGATAATGAATCATGGCTGGATGCACCAGTGCCTGCTGAGTGCCTCTGTGAAGTGAGAAACTGTTCTTAAGGTTACGGCGTGGTAACAGTCTTCATGTTTCTGCCTTAATTTCTAATACAGATGGGATAGGGATAAGAATGTATTAGCATTAAGTGCGTACCAGTCTCAGTGTTACAGTATCAAGGGTAGATTTACTAGCAGAGAGATCCAGCTGAAGCTTGCTTTGGCATTGATATATAACAGGCTTCTCAGTCCTCCCTCCTCAGCATTAGGAGGCTGGAGATCCAGATCCTTCCAAAGACTTGCAACCTGCAGAATCCCTAAGGAGTCAGGGTAGATCCAAAGAGGTTTATTCTCTCTACTGACCCAGCACCAAAGAGCCAGGAACTAAACCATGCCCAGTACACCACTCCTGCTTTACCTCTGGCATCTTGACCTCAGGAGGGCTGGCCAGCCTGTGGGCTCCTGGAGAAGGAGAGAAGCTGAGCCACGTTGCAACAAGGAAGGATGGGCCAGTCTCCAGCTATAGCTTCCTGTTGAGTCCCAGTCCAAGCTTCTGATGCAAGCCTGGAGCGTGACGTGTTTGTGTGGTGAGACTGTGTCCACCCCAGGAGCTAAGGGTCCACACAGGCCAAGGGCTGGCCCAAAGTTCTTAGCAAACAGAGTTGCTGTGAGAGCTTAAAATCAGTCAATAAATGCACTTCAATGAAGCACTGCAGTGCGGTCAGATTTCTTGTTTTTCCTGTTTAACTAGCAAGTTTCAAGATCGTCTAATAATGAACCCTCAGAGCACAGCATATTACAGCATCAGAAAGGTTGCAAAATTGCATACAACTTCAGTTTATTATACCCAATTAGTAACACTCCCTTTAAGAAAAAAAAAAAAAGGAAGGAGCATGTCTCATTACGTAGGAACTTAATCCAAAATGCCTTGATCCCAATGACAAGATTCCCATGGCTTTCAATCGACTATGGATCAATACAACTAATATAATCCGGGATTTTATGTATTGCTACTGATGTTAGACAAGTGTTTCTCATTGATTTGCAATTGGATTTTTTATGTCCTGCTCCCCATCCTGCTTTGAAAACACCTCCCCAATGCATCAAACAGTCCCTTGTCTTTGCAAGGGCAGGTATATCTGAGCAGATACCACCCATGCTGGAGCCATCTATGTATTGCAAAGTGTGAAAGGGGATAAAACCCCCTACATTTCAATTCCCAGCTTTTAGCTTTTGGGAGTGTGGATCACTCCAGCACCCTGGCAGTGGTCACTGATCCACATCCATTGCCTCAAACCCTAGCCACAACGTACATAGTCCAGGCTGCCTTTTTTGAATTGTCTGAGACTGTTGCTCTAAATTTCCACCCATTTACAGTTCGACTCCCTTTTTACTACCTATAAACTGCAGGGGCTTAAAGTTTGATAGGGAAAGGAGAAGCCCCCTGCAGAGAAGAGCAGCAAATGGGACAAGGTATGCTATCTTCAGTGCTTACAGATTGATGGTCCCATGAAAAGCAGCACAAAAGTTCCTGTTAACTTAAAAGGCACAAATAAACCCTGTGGGTGTCACAGACCCTCTGGCCCCTCTGAGAGGACACTCAGACTATCGGCAGCTACAGAAGGGCTCTAGCCCTTCTACATGTGCTATTGCACAGGGAGAATATTTCAGTCTGGGGACTGAATAATTCACCAAGAAATCAGCTGGCCAGTGTGGAAATAATTTTAAATGAACTGAGCCCTTAGGTATTACATTAACTGAATCTCTAGGGAAGGATGTGGATTATTGCAGCTGAATAGAGCCCTTATTTATCAGATGGAAAAGGTTAATGTCATTTCCTTTCCTTTCCTCCATGGTTTTTCTTACCACATCACCATTTATGGATAGCATGAGGTGCAGACAGTGTAAGAACATGTGCTTGATTGTTTAAATGACCAGAGCTGTTACTTTAATGGGGGGGATGGGGTAAGAAATTAAGATTTCTTCTGGTTTCCTGGGGGGAATTACAGGGCTAGGAAACATAAAACACTGAAGAAAGGAAATGGGCTTGTGGAGCACCTGGTCTTTGATTTGACATCCAAGAGTACCTAACTGAATGAGGGAATTTTTGCATTCTCATCTACTGTGTGCGCATAATAAGAACCAGGATCAAACTAATCTAATATTCTTATTTCATACTTTATAAAGAAAGAGTGCATTAAGAAAGGTCATTTTTTTTTCCTGCTTAATGAAGTTTAAATACAGTTAAATTAAGTTCTACTAATAAAGAGTATATGTTTTTTTTCTAATTTTCCTCTGGAGTCTCAATAGCTGTTGACCTAAAGATAAATATCAGGGCAGTTCAGTTATCTATTATATGCTTTAATAAAGATGTCAACAAGTCAAGTCTAATATCAGCTACAGAGACAATTTCCATGGCAATAAGACTGAGAGCAGTGAAAGCTTAAGTTAAGAGAAGAAAACCCTTTTTGTGGTAAAAGACTCAAAAGACCTAAGTTTATTTCCCTGTCTCTAGCACAGTATACCCTTAGATAAGCCACTTAGGGATATCCTCCTAGTGCAGGAATAAAGATGGACCTAAACCACACTGTCTGTTATCAAAGTTAAAGAGAAGGACAGCAAATTCTGACCCTTTGGGAACTCAGGGATGACAGGACCTGGCTTCCCATATGAGTTAACGAAGACAGACAAGTATGGCATTTGTTGTTTGGCTTCTGAGTACAGCCCTTCCTTCTTCTCAGTGTCTAGAGGCACTCAGATCACTCAACACATGCATCACTCTCCTTGCCATGCCATAGGTAATAGATGGTTTGAGTTCCCCACCACCCTCTGGTTTCCAGAGCCATCAGCAGAACTTCACTCCATGCTAGGCCCCATGAGAAGACATCTGAACACAGCTGTTGGTCTCTCTGACTACACAGAACTCCAAGATGTGAAACTGCCTCCTAGCTTCGAGGTCCAGCTGCTTCCCTTCCCCTGAATCCAACTCCATGTTGGATTAAAACTCAGGCATGCAGCTTTCCTCTCTCCACATCCCACCATCCATGGAAAGAAATCCAGACTAAAGGGATGATGAGGGCCAGGACCTCTGTGCATTTTCTGGATGATGCTGAGGTAACCTTTCTGGCCCCAGCTTCCCATCTGTGAAACTGAGTCAGTAGCGTTACCTTACCTTGCAAAGGTGTCTTGAGGACAAAAAATTAATATTTGGGGGCACTGCAATGGGGATAGCTAATTCCAGCTCTGAATGAAATGAGAAGAAAGATGCCCATTGACTTATATGGGATTTAGAACAAGCCCTTATTCATTTTACATTAGCCACCGAACAGCCATCTGAGGATAGCAGTGACTAACTATTAATACTTGTGCAGCTAAACAATCAGCATCTAAGTTATAATGGAGTAAATTAATGTATGTATCTAAGGTAACCACAATGTGATTACTGAGTTGGCTTCATGAAGTGAGTATTTGCAGAGTATGAAAAGAAGCACATGTAAAAGCTGAGTGTATCTGTTCTGGTTGTTGGGGTTTTTTTTTCTTGCCCATAAGGAACAACTTCCCTAGACAACCGAGAAGCAAGATATTACAGCAAATAGTCTTCCACGTAAAGCCAACCTTGACTTTGTTATAATTGCTATGTAAATATAATCCCCCTCATCAATTAAATGCTACTCTCCTGGGCTGGAACATTATACATGTTCATTGAGATGGAATCCCTGTCAATTCAGTTTGCTAACTCCGTATTCATGTGCATTAGCCTTGGAAAAGAGAATGTGATTGCTTGAATAAATTCAGCCACTACCTCCTGCATCCCTGTATCAGTTGACACGCGTCAGTCTGACTGTAATATGGGTTCAGAAATATGTTGCCATGGAAATCCTAAATATTCAGTTCTTGGTAGCAAAATTCAAATGCGATACTTGATAAATAGAGATAGCCCAGCCCTTGCGAACCACACAGATAACCCCTTGGTCTTAAGATGTTACTGAGAATCAGGAAGTCATTCTTTTCCAAAGTATTTGAAGAAGAAAAATTTGTAATTTTCACTAACATTTGTACTTCCAGGTTCTAGATTCCTTAGTGAGTCAGGACATCTCCCCCAGAACTTCCCACTGCATAAGTACAGTCTCTCCAGTGGGGTTACATTACTTTTGAGCTGTCTGGATCCAGCCAGTTCCACAGGCCAGAGGGTAATCGTTAATGGTCTCTGACCGCTTAGGTATTGCTGCTCAGCAGTAGCTCTTGCACTCGGGATGACCTATGCTTTCTGTCCCCGTACACCACTCACACGGGGCCAGCCAGTGTCTGACCCCTTGTTTTATGGTTATTGTTCTGTGTGACTGAACATTCTTAATAATTCAGCATGGTTCTATAGCTTTGCTGTTTCCTAAGCATAGTTGCAAACTTTACAAACCAAAATACAACCCATAAATAGATTTCCCTCTCGGGCAGAATCCAGCAGCTGTTTAACAACACACAACATCCCCCTGCAGCAGTTTAGCACAAAAAGTAATGTGTGTCATACCTAATTAAGCTGTAGGCAATTCAGGCTGGAGACCAATTCTTTGCTCTGTGTTGGTAAAGCAGCACAACAGACCATTACTGGGGGCATTAAGGACTACTGTAATAGTTAAAATCTCAGTAATAGTTACTGGGGAGGAGGAATTAACTTCCAGAGAGCATAGTGGACATAGTCCATAGACACTGAGGTCCTGGAGCCTGTCCAAGGAAGAGCAATGAAGCTGGCAAAGAGTCTAGAGCACAAGTCTTATGAGGCAACTGGGGTTGTTTAGCTTGGAGAAAAGAAGGCTGACGGGAGACCTTGTTGCTCTCTACAACTACCTGAAAGGAGGTTGTAGCAAGGTGGGGGTTGGTCTCTTGGTGGCAGGATGAGAGGAAACAGCCTGAATTGCACCAGGAGAGATTTAAATTGGGTAATAGAAAACACTTCTTCACTGAAAGGGAAGAACATTGGAACAGGCTGCATTGCAACAGGCAGCCCAGGGAAGTGCTTGAGTCACCCTCTCTGGAAGAATTTAAAAGACATGTGGTGCTTAAAAGATGTGGTGCTGAGTTTAGTGGTGGACCCAGCAGAGTCAGCTTTATGGTTGGGCTTGATGATCTACGATTCTATAGCAAAGCAAGCTTCGGGGCAGCAACACCGTTTAGAACAACTTTTCTTCCAGAGAGTGCTGCGGAAGCAGGAGTTTTGCAAACCGACTCGAAGCCATGAGGAGCGGTCCCGGGAGGGAAGGGAGCGGCCCGGCGGGGCAGCGGGGCCGGGGGCGGGCGCTATCCCTTCAGCACCACGGCGGCGGCGGCGGCCGAGCACCGGCACCCCGCGGCCAGGGGGGGGGGTCTCCCTCCAACCGGGAAGAGCGGAGCCTCGGACCGGTCGGACGGGAAACTGGCGGGCAGGGCACTGAGGAAGCTCCCCGGCCCCCTGCACGGCGTTAGTGACCAGCCCTAAAATCTCAAACCCTCCAGGGCAGAGCGCTCCCCAAACCGGGAGCCGCCGGACGCCGCTCATCCCGAGCGGGATTAGCTCCTTCCTCCGCGGTGGAGGGGAAAGAAAAGAAGAAAATGCCGTTCTGTCGTTTTAGGTTTCGTATGACTTTTGTACTGGAAAACAAATTAACCTAAGAGGATTTGCTGAATTTGAGCTGGGAACAAAAGACAAGGTGAAAGTGTCTGAATTTTGAAAATGTGCCAAAGTCCAAAACTAGCAAATCCTTTTCCTGAACGTTGTCTTCCTAAAACCCTTCATGAGCACTAAAAGAAAAGGTGTTTGTTTTCCCCTGAGTGAACAGAAAATATTATCTAAGAACCATTTGCAGTAAAATATGAATTGTGCTTTTTCCTCTTCTCAAAAATGTCTATGTACATAGAATTATGGCAGAAGAAAACTAAGCAGCCATGCTGCTGTGGATCTGATCCGGCCATTTAGATACAAGTACCATTCGGGTTAATGAAGGTTAGAACTTCATTTCCCTAAGACATACGTCTCTGCCATTCTCTTGAACATTAGTAATTTCATTTTTGGCTGAGACTGTTTCACACTCCAGTGTTGCAAAATAATCTGCCTAGGAACTAAATAAACTTAGTTCATTGCACACTTGTTCATTGCTTCACGTTGCGTCTGGAGGGAGGAAACAGCTGTCTCTAGAACTGAGCAAATACCTGGGAATTTAATAGCCTCCTATGACACCCAGAATATTTGGTACACTTATTTTCAGGCGAGAATTTTTCCATCAAAGACAGAGAAATACAATTTTCTGTGCAAAATTAGGACCTCCACAGTATCCCAGTTTTCTGTGTTATATATTTAAAACATATTTATAACTGGCCAGAAGACACATTGAAAAGAAATGCTTCTCCTTCTACTGAGAGAGGAAATTTCTAAACACTGGTGGAAAAGTTTACTTAGAGGACTGGATTTCTCTTCCTCCAATAGAGTTTGTCATTTACATTTGGCAACTTTCATGCCTTTGTGCTGAACAAAGCAAAGAATTGTGCAGAGCAGATTAAGAATGAAAAAAAAAAAGAGCTGGGAAACAGGAGTAGGAAAACATTCTTGTCAGAGAACCCACTCTCACATCAGGTACACATACAAACAGCATTTTGGATAAAACCATCCAATCTTCCTGTACATTAAAAAGCGTAATTGTGAGGACCTGTAACGTACGGTTCTGCGGAGCAGGGACTGCTCCAGTGCTGTACGCTCTGTAAATTGCAGGGACTTTCCAAAGCCTGTGAAATAATCTTATCTGCAGTCCCTGGTTCGTATGTTATTTATTTTGTGTTTCAAAAGACAAGAATAATATAATGCTTTGTTGGCTTAGTGGTGGAATTTGATTTTGGTTATCAAATGAGGCACGGTACAAGCCTAAGGTGCCCTTACTGAGTGCTTGCTCCCTGTATTTGAAGCAGAACCACTATCTTCTGAGCAGGCGTTATCAATCCCAGCCTGTGTGCTGGCTTCAAGCGCTATAAAAAGCAAACAGATACAGTTCAGATTGCAGAATCTCCCCATCCTTCCCCAGCATTTATTACTTTTCCTGCTTTCCACCACCTCAGAGTTTTCTGAGGTGCTTCATCCTTTGACTCAAACGAGGAATGCTACTACATGACTTCTTAAAAGTTTTTTTTTGCAGAGCTCAAAGATCCTGCGCAGCTCTGACAGCACAGCAAGAACTGAATTGCCAGCAGAGGGGGAGAGTTAGAGAGACACTGTGATTTGATCTAACATCCACTGAAGTCAGAGGAAGTATTCTCACTGACCTTGTCAACAAAAAGAAGGAAAAACCTTCCACTAGACACATTTTTGTGATATTTTCTCCAATTCAGCTTTTCTAGGTCCTATCCAGAACACCAGTTTTCCTTCCCGTTTATAGCAAAGAGTGCTCATCACTTTTTCTGTGCAATAAAAAAAAAAAAAAAACAGCTCTGGAAAATGCAAGGCCACATATGGTCTCACAAATAATGATTAAGATGAAAAAAATCCTCCTTGACCAGAATGAAAAGGCACTGAGCAGCTTTAAGCAGAGAATGCCGTATGCCAACCCCGCATGCCACTAATAAATCTGTATTTGATCGTGCCCTGTAAGTCCTTAAGCACATTGTAGAAATGGGGCAAATCCTCTTTTGGAATTTACTGACTTAAAAAACCGAAAAGCAACATAATTCCATTTATTTTAACATCATTAGATTCTGAAAAAGAAACCCTGATCACATCATGGGATGGTGTTATTGTTATTTCTGTGATTACCGCTGCATTTTAACGCTCAACACCACACATTGCTGCCAGACAACTGAGTCTTTTGCTGTGGAGCTCTACGGGAGATGAGGAGCACGTTGGAGTGAGGCACAAAAAGCAGTTTCTGCTTTACACTATTTTCCCCCCAAAAGCCTAATCTCTAGTCAGAAGAATGCCATTGGGCCTGGATGGGGCAGTAGTGTTGGAAAATGATGCTTTTCTGCTTTCTGTTCATATGTCTCTGAAGCATAAGGTGGTATCCTATGTATCCTATCCTTTAGGATCACCAGAATGTTTGCTTTCCCCAAGAGGCATAGCGTCCTTTAAATCCGATGAGAATTCCAGCTTTCACTGGTCCATTGGCTCCTTGGCTCCTAGTCAAGCCCTTCACCTTCAAAGCACTCCATCCCCTTTTGACGCCAGCATCTTTATTTGCATTTCGTAGCTCCCAGAACAAGCTAGGAAAATACGCTCAAAGTCCAACACAGGCTTTGGAGAAGTGCCAGATTGGAAAAAAAAAAGGCTCAGGAAATGGAGAAATCCATGGACCCTTAACAAACATTAAACTCCTGACAAGAAAAAAACAGGCAGCAAATGCATCCTCTGCTGACCTGGGTCACCTTGGAACAGACACAAGGCAAATTTATCAATTTGCCAATTCTCCCATTCTTTTAGACAATGGGTTTGTGTTTTGTTGTGTTTTCTTTGCTTGTTTATCTCTTAATCTTTGAGTAAATTGCAAAGTCTGAATTTGGCCATTGTAGAGAGACAGGCTCAAAGCTTTACAGCTGAACTTCCCACTTACTGCACAACCATGGTGCCAGTCTCCTGAAATTCATGCAACTCCTCATTTACTTTTTCTGTCTTATGATTCAGATTTTCATAGTCACTTGGGCCTGTATTCTGACATCCTTCCAAAACACACTAATTTATTCCACCAATACTCTCGTTCATTTCAGTGGGAGTAAAGTGACAGAATCTAGCTATATGTGATAAATGTTTTGGAAGTATCTGTTAGCCACATTATCATCCCGGCATCATCGCTTGTTTATGGTGCCAGTGATCCTTAGGGCTAAACAAACAGCTGGATCTGATCAAAACATGGAATAGCGGAGTCTTTCTCCTGATCTAGTAGGCTTACAGGAATCAGAGATGTGTGAACTACTCCCAAACAGCTATTTATAGCTTCTTTTCAGGAACTACGAAGATGGTGTGTCCTCACAGCACTTAGTGATCATGCCACTTTCACATTTCATTACATGTCTGCAAACCTTTGCACACAGATTCTTAAGTATTTACAGGCCAAATACTTCGATTGCCAATATAGCTTAAAGATAATGTAAAAGAACTGTTTTACTCTGAGGGCAGCACATACCATGTTGCAAATGCTGCTGTAATGTAAATCAAAGTGCCAACAGGGGAGCTGCAGTGCCTTTAGAAATCTCCTCTTCAGCAGCACTCAGTAGTTTTGGGCAGGCTCATCCTCACAAGGCAGCAACACAGAATCACAGAATCTTCTAGGTTGGAAGGGACCTTCAAGATCATTTGTCCAACCATCAACCTAACTCTGACAAAAATAAGCACCCACAAAACAAACAAA
>JAOXJM010000003.1:35902706-35939389 GCA_026413425.1 Tringa solitaria
GTGACCCCCCGCGGGCCGCCGAGGGGCCGCGGCCCCCCCCCCCCGCCCCACAGGCCACGCCGCCGCTCGTCGCCATGGCAACGCCGCCCGCGGCCGCGCGCCACGCCGTGACCTCGTCACGTGACGGGCGGCTGAAAATGGCCGTCGCGGCCGGTGGCGGGTCTGGGGGCAACCTCCGAGGGGGCTCCGGGGGCCCGGGGCGTCGCCGGTAGCGCCGAGGGGAAGAGTTCATAGGAACGGCGGAGGCGAAGGGTGTGTGAGAGGCAGAGCGGCCCCCAGACAGCCCGACGGGGCTTCAAAGCGAGGCCTGAGGCCGCAGCTGGGAGCCATCTGGGCCCCTGTCGCCGCCGTTAGCGAGAGGGCCGCGCGGTCGCCTCCGGCCCGTGTTCAGGGCGGTGCAGAGTTCAGGCAGGGGCCAAGAGCGGGAGGCTTTGAGTTATTCGAAGTGCCACTTTCCCCAACTCTTGCAAGAAATAAAGAAGGGAGGTGACAAAAGTCACACCGGCAGGTGCCCAGGTCGGGGCTGAGCTGTAGGGCGCTGGTGTGAGGCCACCGAGTCTCCTCAGGAACCACTTTGCTTCCATAACCACATTGTGGGAGTTCTGGCATCCTAAGGCAAAGTGAATTCCTGCCCAGAGTCCGATAGATTTTCGTCAGGTTTTTTGGAAGCGAAGGAATGAAGAGGTGCAGGGCAAACAGCACTCGGTCAGTGGCAGGGGCTGAGCCTGGGTAGGAATTACTAACAATTCAAAATACGGTCAGCTTGTCAATATTGCAACACCAGAGACCATGGTGGTTTGACGACTTCACTTCATCCTTTTTCCTCCTTTCCAGCAGGATTTATGAGAGCACAACTGACAGAAAAAAAGAATTTGAGAAGGTCATTGGAAACAAAAAACCCAAAGTTGGCATGACTGTGCAGATAGTGAGGCTTAATGATTTTTATTTCCAATTTTATCGTTGTGCTTTCTTATGGAAACAGTCTATTTTGGGGTGATAGTTCTTCATTTAAAAAAGAAAAAAAAGAACAATTAGTGGAATGAAACTGGAATGACAAACTGTGCTGCATTGTCAGATCCTTTTATGCAACTATTCTAGTAGCCTTAATGAGTTGTAGGCATGTTTTTTCTTGCCTGTGTGCCTTCCTGGCTTTCAAAGTGCCAGTATAGGAATTGTTATTTTGAAAAGCAACGCAATAAAATTTTATTAGACAGAACAGGCTGGTTCTGCCCTAGTGTGGACCAATTGCAGCGTAGGACGGAGGAAGCGACATGCCAAGCACAATAAGGAGTGAAGCGCTGGAATGTGACATTGGTATTTGTCTCCGATTGATTCTTCACCTTGGAGGAAAGATTTTACTCCGCAGGGAACTCTTTCCTCGTATTCATTGACAACTGGGAAATAATAGAGCTGTTCATCAAACGGTTGTCGTAAAAGACAGAAATAGCTCTGAACCCCCCCAGGAGCCCCTCGGCAGCCCTAGGAAAGACCTCTTCGCTAATCCTGCCGGCTCCCCTGCCAAGCCAGGACTGCTCTCTCCACTGCACTTTCTGGTGCTTTGGTTAAGCAAGTTCCAAACGTTCAGAGAGATGTGGCCTCTATCAGTTCTCTTTGCAGACTGTTGCAGACTAAGAAATGGCAGTTTCAGGACATTTTCCCTCCTATCTAGGGCCCTTCACTTCATCCCATTAGTTACAGCTGCGTTTCATATACCACACTAAGCTACCCCTTTCCGATGCTGATACTGCATTTGATAAAACAAGGCATACAAACCAATAATACCATTTTTCTTTTATGAATCAGTGTCTCCAGCTCAAAATCATTATTGTTGACCACTTGAATGCAGTCCAGTCTGATGATATTTTCGTATGATATTACCAAGAACTAAGTACTCTCATCTCTTTACAAATAGTTGTTGAGATATTTCCTTTTGCTTTCACCTACATTCTTTTAACTTGTTATTCTTTGGCAAGGTGGAAAAATGCTATATAATAGTAAATTCCTTTTCTGTCCAGAGTAATCTTAGACAGGAAAAGCAGGCCTGAAGCCTGGGGTCAGTTCCAGGTTTCACATGACTGTGGCCAGCTCTGTTGTTCGCCTACATATAAAAATGCAAATTGCATTTACCTACTTTGAAGAGGTAACATGTAGTAGCTAAATTCATTTTTACAAGTATTCATAAATGCTGTTTACATAATACATCACGATAATAAGATTTTTTGCTGGGACTGTAATACGATCTTGTAAATTGACTGTTATCTAAAGGTTTTGTTTTTTTATAAACAAAGGCTATAGCACAGCCCAGTAGCTTTCCTCTGGCCGGGAGGTGGCTGGGGACAGCACAGCACTGAGGCAGCGCTGCCTCCTCCTCGCAAGCTGGTTTTCTGCAACGTCCCCGTTTTGGTGCCTTTTTTTGCAGTGAATTCCTGGCTCTCTGGGCAAGGACTTCAGGCACCTTTCCCAGGCCAGAAAATCACAGTAGGTGAGAGAATACAGCATTGTTTTTGTCAGGGATACCTGGCACAGTATTTCTGCAGGCCAAGCTTGATACCCACGTATTTCATACAAAGGGTACATTAGGACTTTTTCAGACCTTTATGTGCAGGGTACAAAACCCAAGAAGCTGTTTTTCTAAATTTAACATCACTTTAGTCATTGTGTTTCTAATAAAAGTAATTAAAAACAACCCAAACCAAAGTATTGTCTAAAAGAGCATATTTATAACATATCATTTATAGTAACCACCACTTTAGTAAAGTCATGGCTGACAAACTAGAAAAGTCCTCATTTAAATTTTTCTTTGGAACCAAATGTGTTTGACTTGACAATCATAATCAAACTGTTTTTCTTATTAAAACAGAACACACCCACAAGGTTGTGAAAAAAAGTCAGAGGCAAAAAAAATAAAATGTGAGTGGGGAAAACATTTTTTTTGTGAACTGGAGGAGGTTATTCACTGTATTGTGGGAATGAGCATGACCTGAGTTTCCTCGTTGAGATTGAAATAGCTTCTGTAAGTCTTGAATGCGTATTTCTGAGAGGTATGAGAGAGCTGAAGACTGTTGCCCAGGGATGTCGTTTTTGATTAAAGAGTAGGTTGGGCCAAAACCACAGATCCCAAAACCTCTTAAACTTTCCCAAAATGTAACTCCTAATCTGAATTTAACATCTGTCTCTGTAATGAGCTGAACTAAAGCTTGACCTCCAACACCAATGAACTCTGGAAAAGTTCAGTTTCCTGCTTGAAGCTGGGTTTCCTCCCTCCAGATGAGCTATCCCAGGAAATCAAGAATTTGGTACATTGATAAATCCACAAATAATACTTCTAGGTGTTCTATATTCAGGCTGTTTGATGCCAAAATGTTATGTTCAGCTACCTCCAGATGATATCTATTTAGTGTATAGACATGTGTGGGACCTCGTACACCTAAAAGAATTAATAGCAGTGGAAACTATTTGAAGAATTGCAGGTGAGGCATTTCATTGTGCCCAGGGGTATTTATGACCTGGTTTTAATAATGAAGACGGTGTTTTCACAAGGTCACTAACAGCACTCAAATCTGTCCCAAGAAATGCAGCTAGCAAATAGCTGAAATGAAGGAAAAGAATCAATAGAAACAATATTACCCTGTACCTCGCACCGCGGATGGAGTACCCTGGCTCTCCCAGTGCAAAAACCTGAGGATGACGAGGGATCCCAGGGATGCTGCATCCCTGCCAGATACAGAACCTTTCTCTCCAGACACTGAGGTGCTAGACCATGGTGGTGGGAAGGTTCTCCAGGAGAATTCAGATGTGGCATGCAGTGATGTCCCTGGGACATCAGAGCTGTTGGAGATGTCACTCGGGGTGCTGATGCCTGGAGCTGGTTTTCAGGACGGATGCTGGTAGAACCGCTGGGCGGCCGAGCATCCTCGGTGGACGCAGAGAGCAATTCTCTGCAGCCAAGGAAAATGTTTGTTTTAGCAACCAAAGATAAGTGAATAAGTAAAATAAGATGAAACAACGCAGTATGTTCCTGTGTTTAATAAGTACAAAGATTTCAGTCTCCCATATGTCACAGGCGCCACTGAATAGAAAATCAACACACAGTGTCGCCTCTCTGGGCTCTGAAATAGCAATTCTTTGTGCCACTAATTAACTGTATAAATATCCTGAGGTGGGCAAAATGTCTACCTCATTATCCGTGAATCAGGGAATAAGCTGTACCAGCTGCATCATTTGCCGCCCCGTAGTTAATCTCTTGTTAAACTGAAGAAGAGGGAGCGCATCCCAACGGAGCGGGGAAATGGGAGCGGGGAAGGTTCTGTAGGTGGCTCCAGGTGGAGCTGGCGCTGCCCGGCTGCTTAACGAGCATGTCGTACCCGCGCTAACGATACACGGTGAGTAACTCACAGGTCAGAAGCGCACCACAATTTCCATCCCATAATTGCCCAGTAAGACACACCAGGCTGTGCATTTCTAGGGGATTATTACACTCCACTGAAATCTGAAGTCACTCGGCCTTTGGCCTCCCAGAACCACCCAAAGCTCTCAATAATCTCCAGGGCTCGGTTCCCTGTTGTGTCTTTCTCAGACAAATGGAAAACACATTTTCACTTCAAACTAATCCCCATTAAACATCACTGAAACCATGCGAACCCTTGAGCTGATTCTAATAAAAAAAGAACATATTTAGAAGCAAATTAGTCTTGTAACTCAGGCAGTGTAATACCATTCTGTGAGAGCGGCTGCTGGACAGCTGGGATTAGCTTCTTCCTAAACGCTCTCCTGGGCCTGAGTGACAACTGGCACGTCTCACCCAGACAGGGAGTTTGCTCTGCAAGCAGTTTAAGTCGTGACCTGTGTTGGCGTGGGCTTTAAACCCTGTGAAATTACACAGCATTATGGTTTTTAGTGAAAGGGAGGGCCGATTCTGTACAAGCAAACTAATCCAGAGAAGGGGACTCTACCTTGCTCCCCCACATACTGCTAGGTTTTAATTAAGCACCTCAGATCAAAGTGTGTGCTGTGATTTACTGAGGATAGTGAGAGCAAAATGCACGGAAGAACCTTGGGTTCCTTGTTAGCGAAGCCCCAGTAAACTGTTCCTGCAGGATGACATATAAAGCCCTTTCAGCTAAATTACATTTTTCCCGGGCCACCTTCAATATTGCATTGATGCTGCCTCAACAGATGATACCTCATGGCCTGTCAAGTCCGCTATCCGGCCACCAGCAACACTCGCTGGTTCATAAAGGTGAAACATTTCTGTGGTACACCTTGCCAACACGTTATTGTTCTTCAGGGAAATAAATTTCTCCCTGATCCCTGCAGTGATCGGTTCACGCAGTGAACATTTTCAGATTAGTGTCTCCAGCTGTGGAGTTCGCTCACATTTGGAACATGGTGTAAAGCTCATCTCTGGAGCCAAGCATTGTTTTGAACATCACTTGTGAGGGCTGGGTTTTGTTTTGGCCTGGTCCTTTTTTGTTGTTGTTTTTGTGAGTTAAGGGCTTCGCATGGAAAATTGCTGTGTGAGATCTCTGTTCTGCTCCTATTTGAGCTAATGTGTTGCTTGTTTTTAATTCTCCATTCTGTACTCCAGCCTCGGTGCACTGGTTACATCCAGCGATCATTTAAGATGTGCAAATGTCTTAACAGCCTATTCCAAAGCCCACTGAGGCTTTCTCTTCCCTTCCAGACTTTGATTGGGCCGTAAGTAAATAACCAGGAAATTATTTTAACCTTTGTCCTACCTTTCTCCTTTCTTGCACTGACTATTTTACTTGCATTTGTTACCTCACTCTACAGATAAAGATACAAATTCTTCAGATTAAGATTCACACCTTTAACTTTTCTCCCTTTAGCTTTTACAGATTTCGATTTATTAGTTCCAACCACCTTAAACGCCTTAGAATCAGGTTTGTTGTGTAAGTGTAAATGCTGCTAGTATTCGGTTTTGTCCCCAGGTTTTTGCAGAAGCCCCATTAAGAATGCAGAGGGTGACTCTCTGGAGGGGTTGTGTTATATTTTCCCTTGATTTGGGACGTGGCGCTTTCACTCAATCCTGGCTCAGGAGATGCACAGCATGTCCCCCCTCTCACCCCAGCCTCCTGTCTCAGGCTACAGCAGGACAAGGCTGTGGTCGAGGACAGTCTGTGCTCTGCTTCCTGAGGAGATAAGAGAGCAGGAGCCACCTCCTTTCACCCATGGAAGATCTTCTGGAGGCCTTTAGCTGGTGTGTTCTTCAATGTTGCACAGTCAGGGCTCCATCTGGCCATGGGTAACCACTTCCATTCCTGTCACTTCTGTTTTATCTTCAGTTCCTCTGCTCATTCCCTGTTGTTCCACAGGGCAGCAATTACCGGAACGATGCTTTAGGTGCCACGAGGGCTTTCTGGTGCTCAGAGGGTAGCAACAGGAGGAAAAGGAGGAAAGAATGCAGAGCTCGTCCTGACTCGCCTCGTTCAGCCAGGAGCTCTGCAGTTCCCCTGCTCGCAGTGAGACAACGCTGTGTATTTTCTGTCCTGCACTATGTACTTTTCCACTGAGTCAAACACCGGGTTGCATTGTCCTGTGTATTGTAGCAAATCACTGCCAGATATTTTACGGTGTCTTCATTCCTCCTGTAAATAGGAGAATGGATTCCACTGTGTCGTGTTACCTTCAGACTAAGCTTGGCCTTCCCTAGGGCAAAGAAGAGTACTTTTATTCTTTTAGGCAATCTTCGCTGGAAAAAAATAAAGTTTCCATTTCCAGAAAGTCTGTGAGGGTCAAAGTCTTTGCTTTGCAGTGGATAAATTCAGCTCATACTCAGTGTTGTACCCTGCAGCTACACTGAGGCCAGTTACTTGGTATTTAATGGCTTTTATTATGGTCTTAGTTGGCTTGAACAGGAATAGTTAGCAAATAATAGTTAAAATTCAAACAGCCATTAAAGTCTGGTCCTGACAAGATGCAACTACTCTGTTACTAATGGACTTTCCCCCACAAGGACACATTTGTTAAAGGAAAATGTTCAAAATATTTGGCCAGTTGACAGTGGAAAAAAGGAGAGAGCAAATTCTAAAGTTCTTAGGAAGCTGTGGTGGCAATATCCAGTCTGCAGACATCAGCAAGATCCACTCATCAGGAGAGGCAGCATTGTCCTTCGGAAGGTTTTCCACCAGTTGTCTTTATTTAAACACATTTGTGCTCACACATCCCCGTTAGCTCGCTGGAGGACTCTCAAGAGGAAAAGTCACTTGAAGATCCAGAGTAACGTTTGACCAGTCAATTAGCAGAATAAAACCTCTAGTTGCTGTTGAAGCCTAGAGGAGCCCATCACTGCTCTGGTACAACTGTAAAGGTATAGATTAGTATGTTAAGAAGAGAAATTTGAGTCAGAAAGACTCAAGGGTCTGAAAGCTCAGATCCTGCAAAATAATGCATAGAGCCGTGTGAGATGTGGCAAACATCTCACCCAGCATTTGGGACAAGAATTGCGAGGTTTTGCATCCCTTTCAAGGAGGCAGAAGCACCTGCACAGATTGCAGTCTAAACGTAAAGATAATTTGTTTTCAGTGCTTTGTTTAGGAACCCTGAACCTTTAAGCAAACTGATATTTTGCATCAAAGCAGTGTTGATTCTTGGTTTGGCCCTGGATTTATAGAATCATTTTAGGTTTAAAAAGGCCTTTAAGATCATCAAGTCCAGCCATTAACCCAGCCCTGTGTCCTTTTTCAAGATGAGACTCTGTTAGGTACCTGGTTTGCACTTGAAAATATTGGTCCCTATGTTTTCACCAAGTCGAATGGATTTAAGGCTCATTTGTCAATTTAGTGTTGATATAAATGAGAGCAGACCTTCCTGGACTTCAGCTAACAGCAGCCACTTACCTGTTTCTTCCTTTGACTGTGTTTCTTTATAGATTTTGTTTCATTCAACACTTATTAATCCAAAGGCATTGTGCATACACGTAACTATTTAACAAGATGTTTTTAAAGAAAGATCTGGTCTTTGAGCCAAGGCCACTTTTTTCTTCCGTGTTCCGTGCTGCGGTTACCCATGCCACACTCATGTAGGTCATGAGTGGTGCTAAAAACATCTGGTGGGGCTTAATGCGTTTTGTTTAACGTCAGCTGAAGGAATACAGATAAAACTCAGCCATGAAAGACCACACTCATGCTTTGTGTTTCTCCTCCCAAGATCACTTTTAACCTCCCCATGACGAAATGCATGTTAAGAAGAGGGAGAAACCTTCATTCTCACCTATAAAAGTTGCAGCTGTTTTCCTGTTTTTATAGAAAGCAGCAGGCGGATTTACTATAAAAGAGTAAATACTCTACAGCAAAGTACTGTTCACCTTGAGGGATGATGTCAGAACCATAAATAACAGTGCGGGAATACGGAGATGTCCTTAAAGGCCCATTAAGAATGATGGGAAACGGAAGTGAAAAATAGGCAAGTGTGCTGTGCACAGCATGCTCGTGCTAAACATCCCTTTAATTTGGATTTGGTCTCAAGTGCAGGAATGGATGGAAATATCGACAGCAAGGAACGTAATAATCATATTTGGATATACCTGCTTCCAGAGACAATTAAACAGAATAACGGGCTCTGAATGCACGTATAGTTTGGGGGGATGGAGGAAGAAGGCTAGTGGTCCTGTTCCATGTGGTCTACGTGGCCATGCTGTCCTGTTTGTGAGTGTTTTCATTCAAAGGGACTTAGAACATCAAGCACAATATTCAAAGACTATCATTGAAAGACATAACACATCGAATGTTTTATTTTCCTTTTGTTTTTAAGAAAGGAGTGAAAAATTTGCAGAATGAGATCTAAAGAGCTGCACTAATACCAGCTGTCAAGGAGCATGCAAGGTGCAGGTTTTCAGACAGTAAGCAGAGTAGATGATCAGTAAGTCTGGGACAGAAGCAGATCATTCTATTGACTTGTTCTCCCCTTTTTGTCTTCAAAAGCTGTTAGTTTTTGGATGAACTTGATATGCTTCTAGAAGTGGTTTAATTACAAGAATAGCTATAGGAAAGCAGCACAAGTATTTAGAGACAAAAATCAAGAAAGTTAAGACGTAAAATGAGATTCAGCATCCTGAAGATGTAAAAGTCAATCATAAGATATTCTAGAATACCAGAAAAAAAGAAGAAAAGGAAGTAACATGGGTCCTTCTTTGGAAATCAGTTGTACATTCTTACACTTCCCAATGAAGCACTTCAAAGGTTTCCGTGGTTAGTTAACAAACTAATGGTGCATCCCCTTTTTGATGCAAATTTAGCATTTGATTCTCCATTCTACCAAGTAAAGAGAATATCAAAGAAATTAATAGAGTGGGTTTTTTTTAAAAATAGACATAGTCTTCCAGTTAAAGTGATCTACGATAGTACAAAACCAGTAATACTTTCCTGTCTGTGAATGTCTCCTCTGATGTGTTCTGGGGCTGGATTCATCTTTTTCCTCTGTTCATAACCACAGGTTCCTCTTTTGCTTTTTTTCTATGTGTTATATTCTGAATATGTAGCAAAAAATCTTGCTATTACCATGTATGCTTCTACACTAGGTATTACTAAATTTCCATCCCATTGTCATTACTCAGTCCCTTGGGACTGCTTGGTTCTTCCCTTTTGGTATTTCCCTCCTCCTGCATCCACGTTTCAACCCCAGCTTTTTAATGTACTCAAGATCATTGATGAAAATTTTAAAATCAGATTATTTCAAAGGCTGATCCCAGAGAACCTCACAGTTGCCTTCCTGTCTCACGTGTTACCCTTTGAAGGAAACACCCTCCTTACATCTCCTTTATTAGCTTTGATCTTCTTCAGTTTAATGAATATCTTTGCATGTGGCAGTTCCAACAGATTTGGATCCACTGTCAGGAGAAGATCAGTAAACAATTAACAATAAACAGATTAACGATAAACAAGAGCAGTTGACCTTGGGAAGACCTTTGCTGATTCTTACCCCCTTTTCTTGGACAATTCTCACTGGGGCCAGTTCCTGCTGCTAATAAAATGCCAACAAAGTGTGCCATGTGCTGCGTGTGCCTTGGGGAAGAAAGAGAAGATCCTTTTTAACTGGCCCTGGGTGCAGAATCTCTAACAAAGAAGGTGGTGCTCACAAAACGAGTCCTCTTTTTCCTCCATCTGTCCCACCGTTGGCACCACCCAAGATGGCTGAAGCTGCTCCGCTTCCCGTCTTCCCTCGGAGCCCGCCTGCATCGCCTCTGGTATCTGCAGCCCTGGCAAGGTTTGGTTGCTTAGAGAAGCACAAAAGGGAAAGCAGCAGGGAAGGGAGAGGGTAAAAAGCTGCGTTCTGTTCCTAAAAACCAGCAACGTAGTCAGAGGAGGTAAGTTCTCTGAACATGGCTTCCAAATGGCATCATCGGTTCATTCTTGTGGTTTTAGCTTGAAAATGCTTGCCATTGCACTCTGAGCAGAACAGCTGTCTACCAAATGCTCCAAATGCCTCAAATTAGCTACCCAAGAGCACCCATCAGAAGGGAACGGTTCTGCTGGCACTCAAGAACATCAGGCTTTTATGACATGTCATTCTTCGCTCTGTCCTCATTCAACCTCGCATTGTTTCCCAGGCAGGGCATATCTTCTGAATTAGAGCGAGATTCGTTATTGGGAAAATATGGAGACTCTAGTAATTGTACTAGCTTGTGTAACCTTTGCTTAAGTTGGATCGCAGTCCTTTAACACCAGCGGTGACATAGTTTTCCTCTAAGGCAATGGAAAGAGAAGAGGCAAAGAGGGAAAAAAGAAGAGGGATCTTCAGTGCTGATTTGACACTTTTTGTTCTATAGTTGATACAAACGTTTTAGTGAGGGGAATAAAATGAAAACTACATCCCAAAGTTCTCTGCAGCTGTAGCTCTGACGGTATCAGTGCAGAAATTGGCTCCAGGTTTCCCGTGACAGCTGAGTTTCTGGTTAATGACAAGGGCTGTTGGAATCAGATCTTTCCTTCCTTATCGTGGTCCCGTGGTAGTTTTTGTGAGCCCAAAAGATACTCAGACGCAACATACAGCAATCTGGGTTATCAGCCGAAAGCACCAAGACACTGCTAATTTCCAGAAGTGTGTTACCATGGAAATGTGCCCGTCACGTGTTAGGCAGCATCTTACTTGGAAGAGTAAAACGAAGGGGAGCTCTTGACTGTGTTAAGTTCTTGGCATGAGAAGTGTAGTCATGATGGCAGGCAATGGCCTTACGGGAAAATAGACCTCAGGATGGGCACTTCGGCTTGGAATCAGTTCTTACACTTTTGTTTGGTTTAGTATCTGCCGGCCTTGAAGGGTTTGGGGTTTAGTGCTAAACATAAATGGAAAAATTGCCTTTGGGAGAGGGAGCCAAATTCTCTACTGGTCTGGAAGTCTCTGCCCTTCTCTCGCCTTCCGATGTACCCCAGTGTGGTTCCCGCTGTAGCGCCAGGCTCAGCAGGGAGTTCTGCTCCTGGAGAGCAATTCCTGTTTCCCGAGGCGAACCCTACCAGTATCTGATAAACAGGTCGTGTAAGGGAGATTCAAGTCATGTAAGAGGGACTTTTTTCAAGTCTAAATTAATTAGTGGTCAGTTCAAGTCATGTGTGATAGGATAATTTCTAGCTAGCTTAAAAAATTGTACCAATATTCTATTTAAAGAGACTCATTACACACATATTTTCTTAATCCACTGAAATTGTTGACAATGATCTCTTATCCTTTTATTTGTACAAGGCATAAGAGGAGTCCCTACACATCGTAGCAGCTTATAGGCACTAGATAATAATAGCAGCAGTCGGAATTCCTGTCTCAGTAATGAGTTTCATGAGTTGCTTTGTTTTCTAAAAGCTTCCTTTTTTCATTTCTGCATTTTGCTGCCATAAAGTTTGTGGGAGACTTATTTTAATGCTATCACTTGGGTGAGTAGGAGCTAACTTTTGTACATTCAACACTTCCAGCCTCTCTGTCTTCATTGCCAAAAGCTTTGCATCGATTCAGAATAGACAAAGGCTATATATTAAAAAGATCTGTAATTCAAATTCATTTTTCTTTGTGGGATAACTGCAGAATGTTTGTTTGCAAATGCAGCTCCAGTGCCTGACTTGTTGTTTGTTCACAGCTTCTTCAGAATATAAAGCCATTGTGACCCGCTGATCTGATGATCTGCAAAACACAGACAAGGGAATATTGCCCAGTAATTTGTGTATTAAGTTAGTAACTTAGGTTTTAGCTGCACATCTTCAGAAATACCGGAAATATTCCCTTTCCTTCAGAGATACAGGGAATACTGGATTTAAAGATCCTTTCTAATTTATTTTGCATTGTTCACAGATATTTGTACAGGGAAGTGTTCCCTGTACGAGTGCTAAAAAGCCAGCACTTCCAGCACAGCCGTCTGAGCTTCCCCTGCTCCTCATCCTCATCCTCCACAGCCTTCCTCCCCGGCTGACCGGCTGCTTCTCTCTGCGGGGACTTGAATAGTGAGGTGACTGTGTGGTTTGTCATTGTAAAGGGCAACGGGGGATTATTTTTTGTCCCTAACACGATTTAACATCCTATGCCACCTTCCTGTCCCTGTTGAAAATATGTGCTCCTATTTTCCTGCCTTTGCCTAAACTGTGCTTTTCTGAGCTTCATTCTCAAACGATGGGTCTCTGTTTATCCAGATCAGTGTAGACTAAGCAGGATTATAAAACCAGATTTATTCAGGGCCATAATGCTGTAGTTCCAAGGAGCACTCTCCAGTGGCTGTGAGGTGCTTAATCTTTTAGATTAACTGGAAAGATCTGCTGGTTTGCGTCATGTCCTGAAAGCCGCTTTATGAACTGGTTGGGAAACATTATAACAGTGATTAAAAAATTGTCTCTGATCATGGATGCTGCATGAAAACCAGGAGGAGAAAGCATCAGTTCGTGGCAGTTAAATTCATCTCTGTCCTCCCAAGCAGTCAGACCTACACGTGTGATGTGGACGACGGCGCTTTCATGAATGATTGAGTGTTTCCTGAAGACACAGAAAGAGAAAAGGAAAACACCAGGACGTGCCCTCGTAACTCAGGGGAACGCTCTTCTCCTGACACTGCTCAGCTCGCCCTGCTGTGCTGTGCTGAAACACTCTCTTTAGAGCCCAATATTAGGCAGAGCATTAAAAAGTAGTTAAACATGCACCATCAGTGAGAGCTTCACTACAGGCCAGCTCGTGGCTGCAGCACATCAGCTCTCCCCCTCCTAACCTGGAGGACCCATGTTCTCCCACACTCCAGCGTTTCCCCTTTTTCGGTGATGCCACAATCCACCACCCACTAAAACTCACCACGTGGAGACGGATGCGACTTATGCTGCAAGAGTAACTTGTCACCCGCCTGGTGGTTCAGGAGTTCTGCGGGGTCATCTGTGCACATGGTGTTTGGATGGTTGGACTGGATGGCTCACATCTCGATCTGAGATGACTTTGCCGTCTCTAAACACACTCTCTTCACCCTACGGACTGTGGGAAAGAGGTGACAAGGCGTCTCCTCTGCCTGCCCGATGCCTGCCTGGGACTCCTGATTTTCACAAGTTAATAAGTTGCTCACAAGTGCCGGGGACTTTTGTATTGCCTGTGTAGCAAAGATCATCGGGACAGCTATGAAAACCCCGTCCAGGTAGAAATAGTCTGCAAGTGCTTTTCCTGGTGATAAATTTCTAAAAAAGGAAACGACCAAGAGAAAAACAGTTCCATAAATTTGTTTATAGAACATTCAGTGACCATGAATCATGCTATAAATATACCAGGCTATAGGTTTCAGGGTTTCTTTACTGGATTGGTGCAGTGGGTTGTAACAGACCTTGGTAACAGTAGCTTCATGATGGTTGTGATAAGCTGGTTTTATTCCTTATCTCTCTTTTTACTCCTTCCTTCCAGTTACACCGGGCTTTTACCCGTAATGTTTATTCCTCACCTAATGGAAAATTTTTGACCGAGAAAAAGATCACTTCTGTTGAAAAACCAAAAATGTCCAGCCAAAACCAACGTTTTCATTGTTTGGCTGAAAATGAGAGGTTTGCCATTTTAGGCTTAAAGTTTTTGGTTTCGGGCCAAAATATTTTTGCCTTTTGCCCAAAGTCTCCAATAAAAATTCCCAATTTTTCAGAGACAGACACTTGTTTTTACATCAACAAGAAAAAAGTTAAAAAACTGATTGCTCACCAAAAATAGTTTAGACAAAACCAGCTCCACAGAAAAGTCCCTTTTCTTTAAGTGAATTTTAAATAGTAGATGAGACATATTGCCATTCTCCTCTGCTACGTGAAGATGGCAGAGCTGAAGGAGAACGGTTGCCGAAAAGGCTCGTGATTGGAATAGAAATGACGCGTGTGATTTCTATGTTTGATGACAAGAGAGACAGTCCCTGCTCCGTCCTTCTCCTCTGTCTGGCAAATGGCAGCTCAGAATTCCTGAGGAACAGTGTTGGAGAAGGAGGCTGGAGCTGCCTGGGCTTGTTGAAGCACCAGAGCTGTTACAACGACCGTACCAACCCTGAGTTCTGGTATGACCTTCAGTAAGGAGGTTGCGTGTGGACTCTGAAAATGCTGGACCCTGCTGATAGACCTGGATTTACATTGCATTAGGGAGTGGGATTTTCCTCATGGCCATTCCTGAAGTGACTCTTTAGCCACAATAAAAAATTAAATCCATTAAAGCTGTTTAATTTTGACACCGTATCAAGAATTCATATAAGAAGTGCAGAGGGGAGGCCATTTGCAGCTCACACCACCACGTGTTGGCGGGCCCTCAGGAAACTACACTGTGTGTCCAGGTGCACCTCTGACAGTTGGCTTTCTTGCCAGTATGTGCTTCTGTTCCCAAAGATTTGCCATTTTGTGGTAGGGCTGAAGTAACATCTGAAACCCTGCGTGAGTGTTTTTAAGCAGGGAGGTGAAGACAGGAGCTGCGAAGAAGTACGGCTGCTCTTGTCATCTTGTGGAGACCTTGGTGCAGAACTCCAGGCTCAGCAAATGCCAGCAACACCAGTTTGAGCAGCACTGGCCTAAGAAGAAGGGATAACAAGAAGCAGGCACTGTAAATATAAAGAAATTCTAGGAGTTGGGCAGTCAGTAAGTGATGATTAATAAAACACTTCAATAAACCAGGCCATTATTTGATACAAGGGGAAATCTTTCCAAACACTTTCAAAATGGTCTTCTTGCTCCCCTGCATGTTTGCAAGCACTTTTCTTGCTTGTCTGCTTTTAATGACAACCAGTTGCCGTGGCTTCTGTGGGGCTGCATTTTAACACAGAATGGCACGGGAGTCACCGGGATGGAGAGCACCGTGACGTACCAGATGCCTGTGAGACCTTTGTTGCTCCCCTGGGACAGGGGGAACTTGGTGATACTTTTTGAATCCATATCAATGAGTGTATCTCATTGGTGGTAAGGACCAGCTATCTACCCTGGGAGAGCTCCAAAAAGAGCTTAACCCCAGTTCTACCTAGAATGCCCAGTACCTTAATGGGAATCAGGTAGACCGTGGCAGGAGTTTAAATGCAGCATTTTTGAATCCTGAGAGATGGCCCAGGAACTGCCTTGTTTGGGATTGGATGTCTTTTTTTTTTTTGCTACCCGTGTTTGTCATCCTGAACTTCAGACACATTTCAGTGAAACATCTATCAGGAAATTATAAGATGGAAAATTGGCATTTTCTAATAATTTCCGTAGAGCCATTTCCAACTAGATAGACATTCTGTACAACAGTAGACCAAAAAATGACAAAGCATTGATTTTCTTAAGAAGAGACCCCTATATTTGTTATCCTCCACAGAAGTAAGGCCAGCACCCTGGTGGTTGGTGGTTGGTGGGTTGTAATTTGTGCCTATTTCCACAGTATCAAACACCACACTATTTTGTTTGGCTGATGCTGGGGGTGAACAGTTCATCAGGGAAGGGAATGGGCACACATCAAGGAGAGAACTGACTTGGTAATAAATGAGTAAGCTTGAGTCACTCTCAAGTAACACTGTAAAATAGACTGAAACAAGCATTATAGTAACTGTAAAGCTTTTAAGTTGCTCTTCAGGCAACTGTGTCTTCTCCATCCCGAGTTGAACTTGATACAAATAACTCTGATTTCATCTCAACTTCAAATTTAATGTTTTGGTTTGGAGTTTTGAAGATCAGCTTAATGAATCCTTTACTTATCATACTGGCATGTTTTCCAAGTTGCCTGTAAATTAATATCGTAATGATTATCAAATGTGTTCAGTTTGGAGAAACATTGTCACTGGGACCAGATAAAAGAATGGAGAGAAGTAATGATAAATGATTGCTCACTGGTATGGGCAGTGGGTTCGGCACATCAGTTTCAAGTGTCTTTGGTAGGAGCAGTGACATTGGAGAGCTTGAAGATAGGACTTTCTTTTTTCCCAGAAAAATTGGTTTAGACATTGGTAGATTTGGGGTAATTTTTTTCTTTTATCCCTCTGTTCTTTTTCATGATGTATTTCTCAATGGAGTAATTTTATCCCTGCATTCGCATATTAGGAAAAGGAAAAAAAAAAAAAATCTGTGGGTTTTCATTCGTAGCAAGTTATGGTTTCCTACATGAGTTTTCCATGGAATTTGTTTAGGAAAAAATGTAGAGTGCACCAAAATGAGATAATGACAGGGTTTGGTGTTTATCAAAGCCCTTTTTCCCCTGTCATCAAACTGCAAACGTCCCACTGTCTACTGGACGAGAGGCTGAACAATCCAAAATGTGAAACACAACCGATCTCTTGTAAAGGTTCTCCTTTGCAGAAACCAGTAGAGAAGCCTGGGATGGCACGAGGATCTGTGCCTTCTGCTTCTGGCATTAATTTCAGGCAAGGAAGGTGAGTACATTCATGAGCGTACAACAATGAAGACTCAATAATTGATTAAGTGTTGTCTAGATCCCACAGAAAGCTGGAAGAGAGCCCCATTTCTACTACCCAAATGCCCTGTGACGTGGAGACCTCTCAGTTAAACAGACCTAGTTTCTTGTGTCACTGTACTGTCTGAGCGAGTGACCCCTTCCTACTGGCTGCTTCAAACCCTAAACTTTGTATAAGAATGTTCTTTACACACTTTCTCCTCTAAAACTCAGTGAATTTCACAGTCAGGAAGGACTTTTTTTTTTTTTTTATTTCTTCCCCTCCAGGAAAAAAAAAAAGTGTTTTATGTTTTTCCTTTCTTACTATGGGCAAAATCCTTAAGCGGTATAAATCAACATCGTTCCACTGAAGTAGAAAGGCTCTACTTCCACTTATAATGGTGGGGAAAATCACCTATTGAATTTAGTATTTTTCACCAATTATAATAACTTATAAGCATTTCCGATTCTCTTTTATTTCATGGATAAAAATGGGTTTTATGTGTATAGCTCCTAGGGTGATAATAGCAGGGAGCAGTTTTACTGCACACATATAACTTTTCCTTAGGCCAAGAAAAGCAGCCACAGCGTTTCATCTACTCCCAGCAAAAATTAAGCAGGATTAAAAAAAAAATAAATCTAATTGATGGGGACAGAAAGTGGTGGGAGAAGAGAAGCTGAAGTATGCAAATTAACAACATGAAGTATACAGAAATCACTCTAACTAGTTTGTCCTCTATTTTAAATGTTTTTGAACTCTCTCAAATTAAACTTTCAATTAAATGATCATATTTTCAGCCTTTTTTTTTTTTCCCCTACAGCTACATGGGACAAGAATCAAAGGATGAAAAATAGAAACATGAATATTTAATCTGCCTGTTACTGTTGCTGACTTTTCAAAGCGCAGTTTTCTCCGTGCCTGACCGTGGGGTAGAACATCAGCAAAGACATTCCCGAGAGCATCCTTATCCAGGGGAGCTCCTCGTCTGCACTAATGATCCGCACGTGGGGATCTTAAGTGTTTGCAGAGGACCTGTCCTGGAAATGGGTCTTAATCCAGAAAAGAGGGGAGGGCAGAAGGAAGGCTTGGGTGAAAGAAAGACACCCCCCCTTGGAGGAGCACGCCCAGATATCTGAAGTATTTGGTAGGATTCGAGCTGTGTAATAAGTAGAAATTTAAGCTTATATATTTTCCATAAAAAATTGGTTTAGAAGGAAAATGGGTTTACAGCAGCACTGCACGTTTCTGTGTAAAGACCAGAAAGAGGATCACGTTATATATCTCTCTGCCCTTTTCCATAGAGCCAATTATTTATTCGTAGAAAGCAATCGGGTTGTTCAGGCATAATATGCCCCTGGTAAATCAGCGCTGACTTTTGCTGCTTGTCTTGTTCTTCAGGTGCCTGGGACTGGCCTCCATGAGGAGGACTTTTTAAGGACTGGCCACTGTTTTCCAATGAATGCCAACAGTGTTGAGAGCTAAAAGGGGAAAGAAGCAAAGATCCAATAGTGTATGTTTTGAGATGTACTCTGTATATTTTAGAGACCCAAGAGCCACACGTAATTTCCTGTAGCGTGAGTTTTATGGACAATAACTAGAGCATCTGAACACAATTTCCCTCTCGCTTGTTCCCTTACAGTCAGTTCTTCTCGCTGCAGCCAAGGCAGTTATTAAATAACATTATAGAAAATTACAATTAGTTCCAGGTAAAGCGCCATCCAACATCAGTCTTATATGGAAGAGGTTGGTGGAATGCATGGTGGGTTGAGTTTGGAAGACGTTGAGGCTGGTGAAGGGGAAACGGCGGCAGCAGGGAATTAAACAGCAGCATCAATGTGCACAGGGGACCAGGCAGCAGGGGCTGAGCTGTTCGTGGGTGTGTATAAATGTTAACTGTGTGATGGCACTGAAAGAATATAGGGGCTTCATGAAAGAAGAAAAGGTCCCTCATATGCAGGGAACAAAAAGCTGATGGGACCAACGTGGGATAAATTTAGCGTTGAGGTGAATGTACACAAGCCCATCTTTAATCCCGTTAAGGATCCCAAGAAAGCTGAAAATCTCACTATAAATACCCACAGTATTGAGCTCTTCAGTGTCGTGTCTGTTGAACTTTAATGTGAAGCTGAAGATAGTTAGGTGTCAATCAAAGAAGCACTGTTCAAAAGTTGAAGAGATGCCAGTATTTTATCTTCCTCTCTGATGGTATTGTTCATGGCAGGTGTTTCCAGTCTCTGACAGAGGATGAGTGACGATGTTTCAGCCCTCATTTATGCCCTTTTTAAATGCTAAATGAAAGATGTGGTGGACTGGCAAGGTGCGTGAGTGGAGTGGTTTTGGCTGCTCTTAAAGCACTGGGATCTGTTGGTCCCAGCCAATGGCACCAGTAAGGTCTCATGGCTTATGACATTGCCCTCCTTCCGTGCTTACCTCTTCTCCTACATGTGCTGTAGGAGTCTGCTGAAGACCACAACCAACCGTGTGGACACGTATCAGTCTATGTACATATATGTGAGGCGGACACCACGTGTACATACAGATAGGATATTTTTTTAAGGTTGTCTGTTCAAAAGAAAGTAAACTAGCTGGTTTACATAAGTGTGCTTCTTCCTGAAAGGCTGAGCTATTTTAACATTGCATTCCACCAAAATGAATAATATTTGGCTTTTGGAGGCAGATTTTTCTGTGGTTACAACCTTTTTGCACTTCATAAAAGTCCAACCCTATCCTCTTGCTTTTCTTTCATTAAAAAGAACAACAGCTAACCTTTAAAAATACCGTATTTGTCATATGCTTGCTTGGGTTTCAGCTGGTGTGATTTATGTGTCTATCTTCAGAGTAAACACACTCATTGAGGAAAAGAATCAAGCATATTACACCGTAGAAATGAAATTCTGGGGTGAGAGTGGGTCATGGCAGGAGGTGCTGCTGAGGACGGGGTCTCTTTGGCGGTGCCTTTGCCGAGGGGTCACTGCTTGGGCTGGGCTGTGAGTCCAGGTGGGGTATGAGTCCAGGCTTGGAACTGGAAAACCTACAAGGCTTGAAAGGGATCTGTGTGTGTAAGAGTGAGCTGAGACAAGAAGGAAGCTCTCCTGCCTCCACGTGGGAGTGTCATGGTCACCTTCTCTTTCCAGAATGGGTAAAACCAGACTCCTCAATCCCGAATCCTCCCATATTTTGCAGTGTGGATCACATTAGCAATTTGTGGCTCCAGTTACCTCCAGTTGCAGACCAGCCAGTCCTGGACCTTCAGTTAGTTAAGCAGAGGCTGTTCTGAGTTACACCACTGTGAATCACAAGCTGATCCTGCAAAATTTAAAAAGCAAACAAGCAAGTTATGCTAAAAGAATCAGCCCCAGCATAAATAAATCTATCCCTTGACTTATCAATCAACATTTTCAGTTGCTGCAGACCTCTCTAGTTCTGTTTAAGACCCCAGAGGTGTCCTTCTTTACAAGAGCAATTGATCAGATCCATATTGAGCAGGATTTCTTGGTAGAAGGGGAAAACTATTTGAGGAAGGAGTAAATGGCACTGTATCATTCCAACTGTTCAAAATTTGTTTTGCCAAAGCAACAGGAGAAAGCTGTTAAAAAAAGATTTTAATTGTAAGCCATTTCGGCTTTCCCTGTAAGAAAACAAGGAAGAAGCGAACACAATGGCTAAAGAACATGAAAAGATCCCAAAGGTTAAGAATGCTCCAAGAAAAATATGCTCTCAATCCGAAATAGCGAGCAATGGAAACATTATTTGCACTACTCTCAGGGCTGCCGTGGGTTGGAAGAGGCAGCAAAGCCCCTGTGATTTCCAGGGTCTGGTTTTCCTTGGGAAGGGGGCAGGAAAGGAGGAACGTCCGAGGCTGAGCCTTTCTGCCCCGTTTCCCAGGGCTCGGGCCACTCCTTGGGTGACACAACGTCGCTCGTTTGCAGGGTGAATGTAAAAGCTCAAGTGGCAAATTGGATATCGATAACTTCCAGAAGACTTTTTGGGACTGCTGTGCTATTCCACTCGCCTGAAAAACTGACAGTCATTTGCAGAAAAAAAAGTTCCCTTTCTGACAAAAAAAGCATGACTCCAAATGAATTAACTTTCAAAAGTGATATTTAAGGATGGTTTATTAGTCTGATGTCTCTCCAGGTCTTGCCAGAGCCAGCAGGTTGAAAAGCTGTAGATTCAGTTATAATAAAAGATGCATTATTTGTTATTGGTTCCTCTTGCTGTTGTCATGTAAGGGTAAAGGCACGCGGAAAAGCACTTTTCAGTGCTCTCATCCGTCTCCCTCAGGTCGCTCAGGTCATATTCTGAGCCCCTAAGGATGGAGGGAGCCGGGATGTGTTTGGGCTGTGCAGGAGATGCTCTCGGGGAGCTCCGTGGGGGCAGAGCACCAGCCCCGGGTACCAGCCCCGGGTACCAGCCCCGGCCACCTCCACTACCAAGCACCGGCCATCCCTCTGCCTTGGGAATATTGTTATCCTTACAGGAGCTGGAGAAGGCTGCCTTCTCTTGTTTTGCTTCTCTGTGTTTTGTTGTTGGTTTGTCTTTGTGTAATGTTTTTATTAATTAAGGATGGGATTTTTTTTTTTTTTTAAAGGAGGCAAGGATCCAAGCTTAGACTTTCTGCATAAATATTGGCAGAACAGCTTATACGGGAGAAGGAAAACAAAGGTTATCGTGTTTAGCACATGATTTTACTTAGGCAGTGTATCAGTTAAATTAGTCTTGAAATTATAACATTTCAGCTGTTTGTATTTTCCGTATTAAAAATAAAATACAATTTTCCAGTTTTGCAGAAACAAAAATTCCAACCATTTGTTGATTTCCACCACCACCACCAGGAGGGAAGAAAAAGGGCAAAAAATAGAATGAGGTACGGCTTAATCCCCAAAATAAATTTCCCCAAAGTCTATTTCTACCTGGGGGAAAATGTCAGTGCAGCAATTGCAGCCATCCTTAGTGCCCAGCACCTCCCTGGTAGCTGCCTGTTCTTCACTGCTCACGGTCTCTTTGTGTGGGGCAAACCTGGCCTAAATCTTCTGAACTCTGGGATTTTGCTCTGTGCTTAGGACTGGATAACCCAGCTGGGAATTTACCATGGAATATGCTCCTCGTGCCCTCTGAGCCATTGGACATAAAGGAAGGTTTTGCCAAGCAGCATCGGTGTGCACGCTGCCCGGCCCGCTCAGAGGGAGGGGTGCCATTCCTGACCGTGTGTGATGAGCTTTTTCAATGCTTGGTTTAGTTCCATTCAGGCTACAAACCAGAGAACCAAACCAAAAACAGAGAAGGGGAAAAAAAAAAAAAAGAAGAAGAAAAAAAAAAGAAAAGAAATCCTTTCTGATTTTCAACATAAAGCTAGGATTACCACCAAAGAACAATAAAAATTCTTTTATTACCAACAACAGGAAGAGCAAAGGAAAAAAAAAACCACAGAAAATCTTTGTTATAATTTTTCCATAACAAATAAGGTCTTTTCTGGTCATGTTTGGCTTTTTTTTTTTTTTTCCTTAAAATTGTATCTGTTTAGGAAAAAGAAATCTTGTTTAGAATAAAAACAAAACTGCAGAGGAAAAAGCATAGCTCTTATTAAAGAGTTTGACATCATAACCCATCTATTAAATAGCAGTATTCTTAAAGGAAAGTAATTTACAAATAAAAGGACGGAAATGAAAGGTTGTATGAGTTCCCGAGCCCATTGTTGAGGCAGTAAAGCACAGAAACTTCCACTATCCATAGTCGCTGAAGTCATGTATTAGCAGGAACCAGCACTGGAGGTTCCCACAGGGAGAAGATCCTTGTAGAGAAAAACGGCTGCGACTTGCCTTATTATTTCTTTATTTCCCTGCTCTTTTCCATTGCTTTACTGTGAGTGACTAGGGAAGATACGGTATTAAAAGGGAGAGAAACGTCCTGTTTCCCTTGGCAAGGGCGTGATGGGGCTGCATCCCGCGGCACCCTGCTCTCTCTGGACCACCACGGGTGCTCCCAGCCCACGACTGCAGCCGAGCATCAGCCGAAAGCTGGCTCCTGTGATTTATCTCCAAGAGCTGTTTTTATGCTCTCCCTAGATTTGGGGGGCTGGTTTGGTTTTCTTTTCACCAGGCTTCTGAGAGGGAAAACTCCCTTTCCTCTTACAAAGCCCGCCACGCTTTCTCCCTGCGCCGGCGTTTGCTGTGTGGCTCTGTCCGAGGCTGATTAGGGTCGATAACGTGTGGCAGTGAGTTATTACCATGAGAGACCATAACACCAAAATGGACAAGTTCGACATAAAACAGTTGCAGAAGTGGGCTTTTTTTCCCCCTTATCTGACTCTGCTCTTGATTGCAAAGGCAGCCTGGTAAGAAAAGATTTTGTTCCCTGTTAATCCGTAGTGAGAAGTACCAGGCAGTTCAGTCTTCCATCAAAGAGGTCGGTCTGCTCTGATCCCCTGCCATGGAGTGGCAGGAGATGGTGCTAATCCAGACCTGGGTAACGGCTGGGTCCCCTTGGGCACTTCCCAAGTGACACAGGAAAGGCAGTGCCTGGATTTCCCCTTGGGCAAACAAGGGGCACTTTTCCCAGAGGCCTATTAATGATGGATCGAGGATGAAATGACGAAGAAGCAAAGTTCTCATCAAGTTGTAAAGGGGTTGAAGCAGGAATAAGTTCCGGGTTCTTTAATCAAATTCCTAAAGTCATATATAGATATTAAAAAGCTCTTCTGTCCTTCATTGCTACCCATCTGCACCTTCCCACCTCCAACTAACTCTTGCTTTCCCTGATTGCAGCAGCTTGAAATTACAGCCAGAGTTGAGCAAGGACTTGGGAGCAGGTTTAGCTACAGGCAGCTTCCATCGTGTCAGTTCCCAGTTCTCTCTCAAAAGACAATAATTTGGGGTCATGGGACCATGAAGCCCAGGAAAAGCCTGGGTTCTGTGCTGGGACCTGCTCTGGCATCTGAAGCTCAAAGTTCTTCAAAGCAGAGTTTAGAAATGGATGAGTTTGTGCAGCACCAAAGAGATCCAGTCCTTTCAGCCTCCTACATTGTACAGTGCTAACCCTCTGCTCCCGTTAATTTAGTACAAAATTATTGCACTGTAAATTCTTTTATTACATTGCTAGGTTTCATTATTGGTTTTGTTTTTCATTATTATTTTGTGGATTTGGGATACAAATAAATTAAAAAGCACTAGCAATGATTTGAACTAGCTTTAACAAGAAGTCTTCTTTTCCTCCTTGCAGCACTGTTGTTCCTCCCTGACCTCCTCATCATGGGCTTTCCCAGGAGGGCAACACATCTTGCCACAGAGTGTGATGGGAGGATTAAGATTCCCACGGCCAAACTCTTTCCTGAAGTACATTTGTATAAATATTAGGGGATGCCTCAAGATGAATTCTGCAATATATTTTGGAAGGATCATGGTGACGGAATGATGATCCATTCCATCTCATCTAGAATCTGTAGAAGGAAGATGTCCCAGAAGAAAAAAAACACCAAGTACTAAGCAGTTTTTCAAGCCCAGTGTTAACATCTGCAGTCAAACAATCAAACCAAGTAAAACTCAATAGCATTGGGTGTTTTCCTGTAAAAGAGGTACCAATCTAGATCTAAGAACCCTACAGAAATAAGATGGAAAATCAAGGAAAAAAGTGATTTTGGTGCTGCGTGGAACAGAGCTGAGGTTGGGCAGAGCTGGGAAGAGTCAGGCCAGCAGGGAATATGGCCAAGGACCTGAGCTGCATTAATTGCAGTGATTTAGATAAGGTGCAGAGTGGGTCTGTGGCTGGGGCAGAACACTTAAGGATAACGTTTACCTGTTCTCTTATACGGCCTGATATATAAAACCTCCTCTTAATAACATTATTTTCTATTTCACAGAAGATGATATAGCACAAGATACTCCCAAGACATGGAAGACCTTTATCTCAGGTCTATCTAAATATGAGTTTCCTACTGTCCATCCTCGGTCCATGAAATATCATAAAAGTCCTGTAGAGAAGGACAGAGGTCCATTCTGATTCATTCTTTCCCAAAGACACTTTTTTTTTGAGAAGAGTGGAAAGTACCTTTTTTTTTTCCATGACCATAATTTAATTCTTTATTTTAACCAAGTTGCGACGTTCTTTCTCCTTGATAACTCACGACTTCGAATGTAAAAAATGTATTATTACAAGAGACAATTACGGGGTTCAAAGCATTCTGAAGCATTCCATGCTTCCAGCTTCTGGTACTGATATAAGTAGAGGAATATTTGTGGTTTTTTTACTTGCATGAAGTGGAAGAGTTCCAGGAGCTGGTGGTAAAAGGCCTAATGAAAGTCTGCCTTCATCAGACACAACAAAGATCCTGCATCCTGGGAGGTTAACTGTTTGTATGGACACGATGCCCAAGCACCTCCCTACAACTCTCTTTCACAAACAAGCCCTTGACCATGTAAATGCAATCGTTTCATGCTCAGTCAAAAATAGCAATAGCAAAATAATAAGAAAAAAATAAATCCTGGTTTTGTTTGGCTTTAATTTTATGATTTCTTTTTTCCTTAAATAAAGCATTACTTTGGGAGTTCAAGGTATGCAGCTCTCTAGTTCCCAAAGTTTGTTTGGACTGAAGAGGTGTCTCGCACCTTTGGCGGTACAGTTGGAGACCGGCAGGCTGTAGAAATAATGTCTATTTTGAAGAACACACAGTTGTTGCACAAACATCTGCCTGCTGTAGGGCAGGAGGTTCTCTTCTACTGAACCTTCTGTTTGTCATTTATTTTTCCATTTTATAAATACTGATTGGAAACTTCTTGGAAGGAAGGAGGAAATCTTGTGGATTGTAAACACTGAGAAGAAGACGAATTGTTTAGGATGGTGAAAGGGGTATAAGGACTGAAAGCACACAGTTAAGTGGAGGAAAGTTTAGGCTGAAAAACAGGATAAACTTCCAAGTGCTGAAATCTTATTAGCCTGTGGAAAATTCTTCCAAAGGATGTGGGAGAAGCTCCACTGTTTGAGCAGTTTGCCATTAGATTGGACAAAGGACTAAAAATAAAGCTTAAACAATCTTGCCCTAGCAAAGGGGCTGAACTGAAGAGGCCGAGTCAGCGTATCCAACACCACCTCCTTCGATTTCATTGATCACAAACCAGTCCATGCCCAGAGAGCGAGAATATCAAGGAGGCGCCTGTGCCTAAAGATGAATTCTCTCCGTGTTGAGCACCCGGGGATGGGCTCTGGCTCTCCAGCCTGCTGAAGAGAAAACCTGTGCAATGCAAGAGAGTAGGACCTGCCAGCAACCTCCCATCTCAGCATGACTTATAGCAATTTTAAACCAGGAATATAGAAATTAAATATATATATATATATATATTTGAATCACTCTGCTGTCCAGAGCACCAATTGTACCCTGGGGTTCAGAGAGCTTTCTTCATCCATATAGAGTGGCCTGGGAGAGCCCATGAAGAAAATTGCAAAGATAAATTACATTTTCAGACCATCAGAAAGAACACGAAAATCAGTCTGACACAGTAAGGCCAAACAGAAAGATATTATACCCTAAAACTTGCCGTCTCTCCTTAAAGGACCTGTTCAGATCCAGCACCAGTGGTGGCACCCGTGAGGAAAGGGCACTCAGCAGGAAAAATAATTTTCTGGCAAAATAATTGAAGTGCCTCATATCAGATGGTCCAACATTCAGGAGAGAATTCAAGTTTTGTTTTAAATATGCATGTGTTTAAGTAACCAGCTAATAAAATTATTGTCGGTGTGATAACTTCGTATCGGATGATCTAAGTCGCTCACTTGTTTTATGTAGTAACAGCAGATGACATGAGGCAAAGAAGATGCAGCCGAATTTACAGCTGTAACAATTTACCAGCAAGAATAGTAGTGTTTTGGATGTTGATCCATTTGCTGCCTTTTACCCTTCTCTTTATGGATGATCTAAAAGTAAATTCTATTTTAAATTAAAAAAAAAATTCTTTCAAGATGGTATTGACCTGAAGTTCCTGAAGACACAAGAAATCACCCACTGACTCTGCTGGGTCCTTGGATTTTATCAGACCATCTAAATTTATTACATAAACACCATATTTCTGAACAGTTTGCTCCAGGAACTCATTACAAGTCTTCAAAATTTGATCTGAGTTACTGCACTCTGGTCAGATGAGTCCCATGGTGGCGTCTCCAGTCCCGAGTGGAGGCGTGTGGAAGCACATCTGGTGCAAATATTTCCTGGTAGAAACCAAAATGTCAGTTTCTGTAAATACTTCTCTGTGTGATTCTGAAATTCGCTCTCCACTACGTTTTTGGCCAGTAAAACTTGATAACTCCAAAGTTCTTAGAAAGCAAAGACAAAGAGATGTGAGCATGGCCAAAGTGACTTTACTACAAATCTGAATGAATCTAATGTCGGCTGAAGCACACGTTAAAGCTGCAGTAAAATTGAATCCTTGAGAAGACGCACAGTTCCTGACCTGGTACTGGAGCAGATGGAAACCTTGGGGTTTTTAAGTTGAAAGTAAATCAACTGGGGTCACCTCACTGTTATATGCATGGAAATATAGAATATACACTCTTTAATAGACGGGGACAAACCACGTGTTTATGTTTAGGTGTCTATTTTGTATTTTCTGCTGGACGTGTTACGTTAGTGGAGACGGCGTCTGAATCCCACCGCAAGCGTAGCTGAACTAAACTGGTCGTCTGTATGCATGTCTGTAAACTTCACTAAAAATCATTACAATTAGGAGTACCAGACTGGAAAGAACTTCTTAGTTATTTCCTGTCTAAACTAAATCCTACATTTTTTCCCGAGGAATTGATGGATATCAAAATTAATTTGAATTTTCTCCCTGTATTTTTTTTGTAATGATTATAATTCAAATGTTGTTCCAGAACCTGAGTGCTTTTAGAGCCAGAAATGTGATTTCTAGCCTACTCTACTTGTAAATGATGCATTTATTTTTCCACCAGCACCTGGACACTCATCTGGGGGGCGTCTCACCAGATGGTCCTGTAGCAGCCGTCTCGTCATCGCAATTGCTCTCTTGGAGCCCGGAGACCTGCAGCAGCTCCAGCAATGTTAGGAAGGGCCACCAAGGGCCACCTTTCCATGGCCAATCCCTAGCCTTGATTACGAGGATCCAAACTGTTACAGGTCTTCATCCAGCATGGCCACGGAAAGCCTGGTGCAGTTGCAGGGTGGGCTCGGCTGGAGGGAATTTCATTCTCTGCTTAAGTCAATCTTTGAACTCCTTTGAATGTGTGGCAACACGTTTTTATGGATACTTGACCTCAGGACCCAAAGACAAAGGGAATTCTTGTGTCTTTGCAAGTGAGGCGCATTCTGAATTGTTGCATTTAGTCAGAGATTTCTCTTCTTTATTCCCCTTTCTTCTAACACATCTCTACATTGTCTCGTTTTTCTGTTTTTCATTTTTTCCTTCAAACTGTTCTTTCCTTCCTTGCTGACTTTGTCCTACACCTTTCCTTAACGCTACCCCAGATCTTTTTCCTTCTCCCACTGTTATGAATCCTCAAGGGCCGCAAGAATTTTCCATTTTCCTGCCCTAAACCCTTCGTATATCTCTCCCCACCTCGTTACAATAAAATAATTCTTCCATTTCGCTGTCACCTCAATTTAGCTCTCTCACCCTCCACTCCCTCTTTTTCCCCTGGTTTAAAGACCGACCAGCATTTCCTGAATTGGAAAAGCCACAATAATATTTTTTCCATCGAAAATACCACAAGTACAGTATTTCCATTGAACATACCACAAGAACAGTGTTTCCATTGAACATACCACAAGGACGGTGTTTTTGAGGTATCTAAATGCTAAGATGAACTCATAATGTTCATCTTGGACTCATTAAACCAAAGCCCCTTCTCTTCTTAAAAAAAAAAAAAAAATTCCTCAGACAGAGAAGAATTTTTATTCGCAGGTTTCAAAAAAGAAAAAAAAATACAATAAAAACAAGACCTAGACAGAGCCAGGACAATTTTGCACTTGCTTTGTGAGTAAAATATAAATAGGTTTTAGCAAGTTAAAAAAAATCCATTAAAAATGCTCAGAGTGGTTGAACAGCTGGAAAAGCAACTTTTTTTGATAACATTTAAAGCTGCTTAGCAGCTGGGGAAAAAATCGCCTGTAAAAACACTTAACATTTACAGCCACTCAGTGGCTGGAAAAGCAACTTGTTATAAAATTGATTTAACATTTCAGTGGCTGGAAAAGACATACACACACACATACATATAACTGCAGTGTTTTACATACCTATTTATGGATATTTAGACACAGATAATGCTATAAATAGATAAGCTTGGCATTTCTGCTGATGCCATTGTGGCAGAGAGTAATTTCCATTCAGAGCGCTCACCGTTTTATTTCATTTTCTGGGAGTTTTAAATCTAAGCCGTTTAAATTCCCAGCCGCCCGAAGCCTGGCACGCTGGGATGCTCTGCCTTCAGTCACTTTCCTTACAGAGCGTTTTATGAAATAATACCTGAGTCCTGTGTCTGATCAGCTGGGATGCCAGGCTGGCTGGGGCAGCAGAGCCCCAACTGCTTTGCACAGCAAAGCCCCGTTTGCCACCGAGGGCGCTGGATGGGGTTGTCTCCCTGGGCTCACCTGGGCTGGCCGAGCCACGTGCTGCCTCCGTGTCGCAGCCCCCAGAGCTGAGAAAGCCTCACAGCCCCCAGAGTGACACGAACTCTATCTGCTCATTTAAAAAAAGTGACGTGAAAAGCGCCGTGTAAGTAGTAATTAAAGCGTATTTGTTTCTCTCGGAGATTAAGAGTTCTTTAAAATGCCATTTTAGAGCGTGAGTCACGTAAGGAGCCCCGGAGCATCACCCGGCAGTGGCAATCTCAGCCCCGCTCCCCATCGCAGCCGCTGCTCCCCGTGTCCAGCTGTGCGGCCAGAGGTGCGGGGGGGGGGGACGGACAGGGCCCGGCCCCCCCAGGCAAAGCCCCCGGAGCCACGAGTGAAGCTCCTGCCCACGTTAACGCCAAAGGACTTTCCGTCAGAGCCTGTGAACCCTGAAACGCTTTCATGTCCGGGACCCGTGATGCGTGTGGGCACACATTGGAAATAATCGCTGTATTAAATTACTGTAATAATGTAATAGATCTGTTTGCAGCACAGGAACTTAATTCTTCCCTAGAAGGGGTGATTGCCATTTTCCCTGGCCCCCGGGGCAGCGGCGGGGCTCTCTGTCCCTCTCCCTCAGACTGCACCTCTCGGACATTGCTAGTTCCTTTTGTCGAGTGTGTCTCTCTGGCTAAATCAGCTGGACGCATCCGTCCTGCTTGAAGGATGCCACAAAAACCCAAGAGGCGGTTATTGCGCTGCTACAACAAATTTCTGCAGTAAAACATTTTATGTGATGCATGTTTTGCTGGCGGGGGGCAGGCGAGGCCAACCAAGGACCCCCGTAAAACCAAGGGATCCAGCCTGGCCCCCCAGGGACTGCCCACGCGCTGGTGGTGAGTCCCTTCAGGAGAGAACTGTGTCTCCTGCAGCAAACGCAGCTAATTAACGGCTCATTTCCGAGAGAGTGTGTCCTGACGGGCTGGATTATGGCTGAGGCTGTGTGACCCTTTGCTCCCTACGGAGTAAGGAGGGAAGAGAGGATGTTGCTGTGATTGGGTGTCATTTCCCAAACCCTCCCCAAACAGTCCAAAAACTTCTCCTAAAGCCAAGAGTAGAGCCCAAAGTGCCTCCTCGCTGGGTTTGATGCCGGCTTTTGGAGCTCGGATGAGAAACTGGGTGTCTTACCTCTGCTGGTAACTCTGCAGATAATGAGGCAACACTCTGAAAGTATCTGAGACGGGGATCTTTTAAGTGTAACCATGTGAAAGTGGAAAAATAATAATTACCTATGAATATATGAAGACTTATATTCCTCAGGGACAGACAGGAATTGTTTAGTGTCGTCCGGGTGCAGGGAGGAGGTGCAAAAAGAAGATTTTGAGAAGGGTTTTCCTGCCAGGGAGAGCTATTAGGCACTGGAATTATTTCCTCAATGAAAGCAGAGGAAGGCGATTCCTTCAGACATTTAATAATAGATTGGGCAAAGAATTAGGAAATATAAAGAAGAAGCCTGTACTGGCAGGTAATTGAGCTAATCAGAACTAGTCGGACTTAAGCTTTTTTCTTTTTTTTTTAAGGATCATTTAAAGTCAGCTGCAATAGATATTTTGTTAATTTACAGTCTTTTTCATTGCAGTCCAATACCCAGGAGTAAGGCAGAACAGCTTAATATTAAAAAAACACAAAACCAGTAACTGCTGGGAACACTCGGGTGATGCCGTGCCAGCGGGGCGAGATTTCATGGGCACGCATAAAATACACAAGCGAGTTCGCAAGCAGGCCACAAAAGCCAATGTGGAAGAGAAGGGGTAGAAGGAGCCAAGGCTTGATCTGGAAAATAAAAAAGGGAAAAGCAAGGATGAAGAACCAGGGGATTGGACGAAATGGGATGGGATGGGAGGGGGTCCTGGAGAGGACTCTGTCTTGGCAACAGCCATGGAAAATAAAAGTACAGAATAAAAAACTGCTTTAAGAACAGCCCGTGATCAAATACCAGACTGGCTAATTCGTATTTCAGGGGCTAGAGCAGAGGATGCTCGCTGCTGCCTGTGCCTCTCTACCTTGCAACACATTTTGTGTTCCTGGACACACGGCAAGTACTAAATCACGGGCATCCGGCTCAGACTTGCACTGGGGTGTAAAGGCTGAGCAGCGTTAGACGGAGTAACTAAATTTGGGGAAAGGCAGACACTTCAGAGCCCTGTGGTGTCTGGATTATCCAGAGGCTGGCTAAGCCGGGTACTGTTTTTCTCTCCCTGTTCATCCTGAAGAGCACGGTGGGTGCCAGGTTTTATTCTTTCATCCTTTCTCCCTGTTCTTCATTGTTAAAATAAAATGTAGAACATGCTGTAATTCTTCCATAGGGGATCAGTGACCAGTTCTGTACGTTGCTGGGCACGGTAGCGTGAGAGCCAGGATGCTGAGGTCAGGAGGGGACGTGGCCTGGGGCATCCCATCAGCTCCATGAGGGACTGACAAATGATGCCCAGTGCATCTGTAACACCAGCAGAGCCCCGTCTCTCCCAGCCTAGGACGTGTAGTCTCACCTACATCAGGGGGGAGGAAGGTTTTTTCCTAAAACAAAGCTGACAAGAAAGAAGGAAACAGAAAATCCTGCAATGATGTCCTCACCCATAAATTCCATCAGAGCTGAGTAAATGCAAATGAAGTTTATTGCCTTTTTAACAACATAATGGCACTTCAGATTATCCCTAGGTCCGGTTCAGCAATCCATACCCATTATGAATAATAATTACTCCCAGTTGTAATCCCACAAACGCCATAAATGCTTATCAGTATATGGAAAGACTCAAATATTTGTCCCCGAGGTGCCAGAGCAGGATATTTATGTGCCTGCTGACTGCAATGAGTGGAGAGGCACAGTCCAACACACTTGTTCTGGTTTAATAGGCATTTACTCCATGAGCATCATCACTTAGTGACGCTATTATCATTAATCCTGAGTAATGATGTCAGAATCTGGTCCCGTACTTCTACGGTCATTCTGAAGAGGAATCCTCAGTCCAAATCTAACCCTGCTTACTTAAGAGCTGCTCAGAAGCCCAGGTTATTCACTGTGTGTCTGTACAGGGACCAGAGCAAGTAAGTTTTACCATGATTGGAGCCCGGGATGGTCCCTGAGCTACAGCCACCCCAGAGAGCTGTTGTCACCCTCAGCTCAGGTGGGAGCTCCAAGCAACACAGTGCTCCATGTCCTTCCCCGAGCCCTGACATGGGAGGAGATGTGGTTAGAGGAGCTTTGTCTTCTCGTCTCTTTGAGGGAAGAGGTATCAAATATAGAAGAAAGAGAGAGGATTATTACTCGAGTCAATGCTTCCTCTTGAGGTACCTGCACAGGCTGCAGTATAATTAAGCCCAAGGAAAAAGGGACCATGAAGGAAAAGAGAGCTGAATCTCTGAATTTGGATCATCGCACTAGGAACCGAAAAGACTTACTTGATGGAAAAGTTACTGACTTCATCTTGTACTCTACAGCTCTAGTTTATACCCTATTAGAAGTTGATATCACCATTAGATTTAAATTATAGCTATATTAACATCCATCAGCAAGTTGACCTAGAAACTTATTTATTTAAGAACATAAGTGGTCTGAGTAAAAGACTTATTTCAGATGCCAAAAACAAAAACAAGTACAATGGGTTTTGGATGTAGACAATGGTTGGGAACCGTATTGGCAGCCATCAAGTTAGAATATTTGATCTTCACAGCTTGACGTCAAGAATGGCTTTTAAATCTCCTGGCTGGTAAATATATCTGGCTCATACGTTGTTTAACATTCGAGGCGCTTATAGATATTGTGGTTACAAAGTTGATCAAACGTGCAGGGCATTATTTGTAGGAAAAACATTTACCTTACTGGAAAGGCTTGACATATACAGAAGGCTCAAATGATTTCCCGTCTGCTTTATGCATGAAGTAAAGTGGAATTTGCCTTGAGAATCCAAGAAAAAGGCTGTTCTTCAGATGCATAGTGCTGTGTCTGGTGCGGCTCGTGAAAGCCTACAGGTACGGTCAGCACCATCGCCTTTTGTGAGACAGAACTTGCTCAGAAAGTTAGAAAACTTTTACATTCTAAAGAAAAGCAAAAAAAAAAAAAAAAGATCTGAGATTTGAGAACTGAATGTGAAAATTCTGGTTATCGGTTCAGTTCTCTTGTTCCTCTGCCAATGGCAAAATAAATTAAAAAAAAAAAAAAAAAGAGAGGGAGAAGGATTGGAAAGGTAGGAAGAAAAGGGAAGGAGGAGAGTAGAAAAGAGAAATAAACCAGAGGTTTTTAACAGCTGAAAAATGTACTCAAGATTTTCCCTTGGGATGTTTGGAAGAAAAAGAAAGGTCCTGTTCAGAGGAAGTGGTTTGAAGTGAAGCAGTGAAGGAGATGGAGGGTTTCGTGTAAGGAAATCAAACCTTGAGCTCCAGTGAGACACGATGCAGGGACCTGCCTCCCTCATTGCAGTTGTTGCCTTCACCTGGGTGATGCTTCACCCGAGTAGAGGAACCGATATTGTGAAATATTTGCTCTCACCTCAGGGCAGCAGTGTGAGGCAGAGACTGAAATGCAGTAGTAATTAAGGAGGATTGTTGTCGATGAAAAAAATCATGGAAGGGAAAAGAGCTAATTCTCATCCTGACAGCTATGGAAGCGAAAAGGAGCAGTGTCCATGGTGTGCATCTTCCCTTCCAGGTGAAGGGGAGCACAGAAGCCTTCCAGCTCCATCCCTTTCCATCCCCCATGGGCTCTGTGGTGTCCCACCCATCAGATGCCTTCAGGCTCATCCGTCGGTGACCTGAGATGAGCACCGATGGTGTCACCGAAAATCCCATGTACTCCTGAGGAAGCTGAGCCCCTGTGTTTGCCACCTCTCTGCACTTAAGTATCCCTTAGAAGACACTCTAGTAAGAGCCATTCAGTTGCCAACAGGGAACTGTTGCTTTTCCACTCCAGACTTTTCAATGTCTCAGTTCCTTTTATTTTTCAAGAGAAAAGAGAGGTCTGACTGTACAGCGAGAGGGAGGATGGCCTGTGTGGGTTCAGCTCTGCGCTGACGCTGCTGTTTCAAATCATAACCAAGATAAAGATTATCTTTCCACTCACCTTAAAAATACTCAAAAGCCTTTCCCTGGAAATAGTTTATTTTGAAGTGAACCAGTGTCATTCATGCATGGCTGCCATTGCTCTGACTGCAGCAGGTATAAGCTCTTAATAAGCCACCAGCAGAGTATTTTTGGAAGAGCTGTGATGAGATGGGCAGCCAGAAACACGGTGAGGTGCTGCCTCCGACTCTGCTGAGGGATGCTCTGAGTTCAACCATCTGGAAACCCCAGGGAATGGGCACCAAAGAGACACATCAGGAAACTCCCAACAGTGGGAAAAGCCTCAGCTGGCACTCACCCTCATACTAGACAAAGAATCCAGCAGGCTAAAAATCCATCGAAAACCAGGCTTCTCAGGAAAAACTTACATTTCTGACTTTCAAAGTGTTGAATTTATGTGGGAACTGCAGCCTGCTGTATTTTGGAGGTTGGTTTCCAGCAGGTTGGGTGTGTGAGCCCCACAGACTCAGAAGCAAGAAAGCAAGTAAAAAGCACCAATTTTGATATGTTTTTACTAAAAATAATAATGTTTTTTAAGCCAGTCCCTGGAGTTCTGGCATTGACTCATGAATTCTGAATGCTTTGGGCAGACAGTAGCTGAGACTGTCCAGTAAGGGAACTGGAATATTCAGCATGAATATTCTAACTGAATAACTAATGAGCAGAACTTAAATTGCAGAGATCTTACATAGCAAGAGTTATTGCTGAGAAAATTCATGAACAATTTTGAATAACAAATTCACTTGAGAATCCGACAATTTGTAGACAACCATTGAACAAAAAAGTTCCAAAAACCAAGTCCAAAGTCTCAGGATCAGCAAAGGATACATACAAAATTCTCTTTCATGTTATTATTGGACTGGGCCAGACGTCCAGACACACCGAGTTACTCAAGCTCCCTGTCAGCTACACCATAAATTTATATGGAATTTCAGTGCTATCTCTGAGGGCCAATATTGGCTTAAGGTGTTTCCATTTCAGAAGCTTGTCCCATGGTAGATTGGTATTTTTTTTGCCCAGTTTTGCCTGGTGTTGAGCTTTCTGAATGACTTTAGCTTCACAAATCTTTATTGGCCACATATTCCTCTCCCAGACTGCTCCAGCTCCACGTTACTGCAATCCAGCACCCGCCGGTCAGACTTAACACCAGTCTGGTGTCAGTGGATGCTACTGTGCTATTTATAAACCCTGTGCTACATACAGGTATTTATGGCACTGACTAGGGTCAAGAAGAACGAAAAAAAAAAGAAAAAAAAGGAAAAGGAAAAAAAGTTCACTCCATTTTTATTAGTCAAGTTCACAGCCAACCATATGGCCACAAACTGGGAGCCGCCAGCTCAGACAACTGGAACAGCATCACTTTCTGAATGCTGCAAAAGCCATTATATTGTATTATATATGTGGACATATATATATTTTTTTTTAAGAGAGGGGTGTCAGATATTTAATAAATGATAACAAGTTCCTCCCTGAGACCCCTGTGTCACTCTTGTACCCGATCCCTAGTAATAACAGAAGGTCCTTCGTCTTACGGACAGACGTGCCCCCCGCGGAGGTCACTGCCGTCCCGCTGGCACCTCCCTCCCGTTGGGCTCCCACACAGAGAGAGAGGCTGCTTTGCTGAAATCAATCGTCTTGATGAAGACACCGACACAGTCCTGAGTGAAAGAGGAAGAGCGTGCGGCTGTGCCCGTGGGCGCTAATGGAGGGGATGGCGTCCCCTGCGCCCCCTGCTAACCACCCAGTGCATTGTGGAGGTTGTTTCATGTAGTTGATTTCTTCTAGATTTGCAATGAGAAATGATTTAGGCGTCCCCGTGAAAGGTGTTGTGCCAAATCAAGAGGAGCTCAGCCGTTCTGAGCAGAGTATCCTGCATCACGTACCGCAAACTGCACCTCTCCTGAGGGTACCTGTCTCCCCTCCTCTGGAGGGGCATTTAGCCTTGGGGGAACCCTCACTCGTGCCCCAGAGGGATGACAGCCCTGCTGGTGCCATTCAGGTGAGCCTCCTAGCACCTTTCCTTAAGGGATTGGAGCACCTCCCTTACGAGGAAAGGCTCAAAGAGCTGGGGCTCTTTGGCCTGGAGAAGAGAAGGCTGAGGGGTGACCTTATCTATGTTTACAAGTACCTAAAGGGTGGGTTGAAGGATGATGGAGCCAGACTCTTTTCAGTGGTTTCCAG
>JAOXJM010000003.1:35939489-35958450 GCA_026413425.1 Tringa solitaria
GCTTTGGCAGGGGAGTTGGACTGGATGGTCTCTAGAGGTCCCTTCCAACTCTGACTACTCTGTGATCCGTGATTAGCTCGGGCGTGCCGGGATGCCAATTAACACATACTAACCAGGGCTGCACTCGTCGGTCTTGCTCATGGGTCTCTTCCCCGCTGAGCACCAAGACCCGTGGGCAATCCTGCGCTCAAGAGCTGGTGCTCATGTCACCTCTCACTGTGGCTCTCCCAAGGTCGTTCTCATTCTTCTTGCATCAGTTTCCCTATCGGTAAGATAAAGGTCCCTGATGCCTACCTACCTCAGGCTTGTGTGGGGGTTTAATTAATAATCCGTAGTCGCTGTGGGAGTAACAAAGAGGCGGAAGGACTGGGGGAGGGAGAAGCAGGGTAACAGTCGTAGGAAACACATGGTCGCGGAGCTGAGCCGGGCAGAAATTCCCATCGGGGAACAATGCTGCACCAGCTGGGAGGCGGCGAAGGTGACCTCAGGCTTCTCCTCCCCACTGCCGCGAGCCCATTGTTCTATTGTGTCCTTTGCAGGGAGTTCAAGGGGATAAACAGCATTTTCCAACCCAGCTTAGTCTCCGGGATGGCTTTCTTCCCTTCTAGCTTTATTAGAGCCAAGAAATCAAGGATTGAAGCGCTTCGCTCCTGCCAGGGTGCGGGTTCGGCATCTGGTTTTGTAGAGGCACTTACAGAGTCTGTCCCAAAGTGTCCTGCTCTCCTGGGCCACGGGCTGGAAGGAGACAAGGAGACAAACCCAGGAGTCCAGTGAAATGAAGAATGATGTTCCCAGAGGCTCCCCTGGGATCTTCAGCCCCAACACTCACCCACAGTCAAGGCAGCTCGTGTGATGGAGCGTGCAGCATCCTCCTCTGCACAGCAGCCGTGGCCGAGGGAGCCCTCGGAGCTGCTGGTGGGAACAAGCCCAGGGCTGGTGAGGAACCACCGTGGTCCTTCCCGACCGATGTCTGGAGCAATTCATCCCTGCACAGCCCAGTCCCAAGGAAACGGTGATGTTCAGAGGATTGACCAACACTGCATCAGAGTGGGCTGGGAGAAGCAGCCACCACACCGCAGCAGGGCTAACTTCATGTTCTAAATTAGACATGGAAATTAAAATTAAATGAGACGTATGCGTTAAGAGCTACGATTCCTTAGGTTCCCTCCACACCTCAGCCAAGTAGGTACCTGAAGGGGTAGCTTAAAGCACCTGAATTAAAAGCCCAGCATGAGCAGGTGTAATGCAAGTGCCCTAATAAACCTTGCTGAGACAAAGCACAACTCAGCAGGTACAATTAGCACACCTTTCTTCCCCCAGGCTCGTCCCCAGATGAGCTGCCCTGTTCAGATTCCGTGTTTTCTCCCAGGATACCCTGAGGTCTCCTCCCACCCTGTGGCTGTGTTAAATCTCTTCGCCTTCACCCTACCCAGGGCTCTTGGAAACCCTCCCTGTAATATCTCCCTATCGCTGGAGGAAGGAGATGGCAGATGGTTGGCAAAGAAAAGTATGGATGGGAAAAGGACCGTGTCTCCTAAAAGGAAGGCGGCAGAGGAAGGTGGGAGGCACAAAGGAAAGGGATCAGCAAGGAGGGAGAGTGGGAGGGGGAGGCCAGCGGCGCGGCGGCGGGGGAAGGAGAGAGTGGGAGCTCGGCGGCACGGTGTGAGCTGAGCCTTTCGAAGCAAAGGTTCTGCCAGCCAAAACAGCAGCAAGTCTGAAATTGGTTAGGGATTGTTTATTTATTCGTACCACAGGATGTAAACTAATATAGTTAAATTCCCCTGGGAAAATAAAGATGCCTTTTTTTTTTCTTTTTCTTTTTTTTTGGTACGTTTAAGAATACATTCATCCTTCTTTCCCCTCTTTCATGAAGTTTAAAAGGCTTCAAAACACCCAGGAAGATTTGCTACTGAATTCCTGCCTCTGCAGGGGTGAGAAACAGTCATCACATGGAAGAGCAAGTGGTTGGGACCTTTAGTATCCAGCTGTAAGACATCTTCCTGTGATGCCCCATGCTTCATGTTCAGGAATGACTTTTTGACTCTTAACCGCTATATTTAAAGATTTGCTGGGCAGTAATGTGACTGATATTTATATGAAATTAATCCCCCAGTGCAGGAGGCTCTACGCTCTCAGGTTAAAATGTGTTTTTAGTAGGAGTTAATTGGAAAACGAGTATTTGCTTTCAGCTCGGGTTTTGTTTCCTTGGCTTCAGTCCGTAAGCGCTGAAGGTTTCGCCTTCCCGATGCAAAAATAAAATGAAAACAACGAGATCCTAAATTGCTCGCTTAGAATAAGCTGAATGGAGCTTTATAAAAAATACAAATATTTCAGGAGAAAAAAAAAAACAGAACCTGCAGCTGAAAAACAAGGTCTGCGGGACTGCGGAGGGTAACCACCCCGCCACGCCGGGCATTCCTCCGGCGCTGCATTCCCAAGCAAAAGAAAAAGTAAAAAAGACGTTTAATTGACCAAAGTCCTGATTGTCTTTTCAGACACCCTTCTTGATGTGGTTAGAGATTGGAACCCTTTTGGAAAGCAACTTGACATTTCATAGCTTAGATATTTCCTCCATTGCTTTTGACTTTCAGGCCTCAATTATTTCCACCAGGAGAGGCTTTGCCAAGCTGATGAAATTGGAAACAGAGTGGATGTTATAAAATACAGGTAGCTCCGGCCGCTGTGCGTGATGCTGCCTCATGTGTTTTTTTCATTTGCCTTCTCCCGGCTCCCTTGAAGGAGCATGGCATGGGCTGTGCTTCTCCATCAGCCCCTGCCTCTGCCTGCACGTGTGCGGCCAGGTACCGGCTTTAGCTTGATTCCTACTCTGGAAAATTGCTTAGAGTTTTTGCAGGGACAAATTATTCTTCCCGGTTGCGGAGGGAAAGGAGGGAAACCGTTCTTGTCCCTCAACAGGTTTTGATGGAAATTATATTCCTGTGCCAAATGATCACTGAAAACATTTTTAAAGAACGTTTATGGGGAAAATGTTGCAATTCTCTGGCTTTTTGTGCCCTGTTTAACTTTTTGTGGGGATGGAAACTGGTAGACTTTCAATTTACTGCAGCCATCCTGCTTTCCAGCTTAGAGAAAGCCCTCTTCCAGGGGCTTTGCTATCATGCCTACGTGACACAACCGCTCTAATACATCCGGAGCTGCTGGAGCAGCGTCTGAAAATTTGGCCCAGGTAGCGGTGCTTAAACACGATGGACTTTAAATTTGCACTCTCAGGGGGCTCTTCACTTCTAACAGTGCTGAGTGAGGCTCTGGCTGGGACTGGGACAGCCAAGGGATCATCTGGACACAAGGAAGAGCCAGCTGAGTCCTCCGCACTAATCCTCAAAACAGGAGATGACGTAGGATCCACTCCTCGGAGCAGCAGCACTTCCCCGTGCTGTCCCCATCCCCTGGTCACAGGAGTGACATGCCAAACCGGTCCTGACCTTATCCAAATAAAAGATTTGGCTCTGAATACATTGCAGTTGATATTCAAAAAGCCAGCTGCGTTGAACAATAGCATGGTTCCCACCAGGAGCCCACAGACAGGGCAGGAGTGGGGATGGAGGCACCTGGAGCCACCAGTCATCCCACCACCGCTCGCCTGGGGGTCCAAGAGCTCCTGGTACTGCACGAGGCTGCGCCTGCGATCCAAACTTATGTCATCTGGGATAATACGCTGCAGATGCCCTGAAGCGATGGTGATTTGTTTAGACCTGGCGGAGCTGACTGCAGGATTGATGGTCCCAGAGAGGAGTCATAGCTGTCCTCTCTTCTGGGAGACACCAGTCAAAGAGTCAAGGAGCTGTTTGTCTCTGCCAGCACTTGAAGCTTGAGGACGTTTCTGTAGGAAGTAACAGTGGTAAAACATCCTCTGTAGCATGTAAACAATTTTTCCCCTATTCAGTATGGTCAAAAATAAAAAAGGGAGCTGTGTAAACATCTCCGAGCTGCCCTTGCTTGTCTTTTGCTCCCGAGCCACAGAGCAGAAGGCTGCGCTCAGGAGCTAGAACACACTGTAACTGCCTTCTGATCCATGATCCAGCACAAATACAAACCCAAATCATATTTCCACGTAATCAATCCGTGTTCTTAGAGAGGAAAAGAGTCCTTAACAGCTGACTAGGAGACCTTGGAGTATAATAGAGCTCTCCAAACGCACAGGTGTGCCAAAATACTTCACCAACAGTGTGTGAGAAAGTATTCACATTGTTCCCAAACCATGGGAAAAACATATCCTGTTCCCATTTCTGCAATGTGCCATTCATACGGCTCGATGTATTCTGCTCGGGGCAGGAACGTGCGTTGTCTCCTTGCAGCCATCCCTGCTCGGGGGGCTGGTGATAAACTTTCGCTGGCTTCCGTGCATTGTGCTGCTCCCAAACAAGCTGGAGGGACCGCGCTGGTGTCCTTGTCCTGCTCAGACGAGGAATTAGGACCGCTCCGACAGCAACGTTGTGCTTTTTCTTTTGGCCTGACTTATATCAGGAAAAATATTGAAGGAAGAGGCTTTTTTTCCGACGCTGTTGAGTTCTTCTCGCTGTCCGTTTCCCACGTGGAAGCTCTGGTGCGCGGTGTTTCCGACAGCGACCCGAGTTCCAGAGTGAATGGAGATCGCTAGATGGTGAGAGAGGGAAATGAGAAAGACCAGAATAAACTCTGATGAGAGGAAACTTGGATGTTGTAGTCGCATTTCAATGAACAACATAATAAGGGAAACAGAGAAGTGACGGCGGAGAAGAATGACAGATACTTATTGCTTAATCGTAGTGAAGTGCTTTTACATTTTTGGCTCACATGGGACTGAATCCACAATTTCCACTTGAAGTGTTTTGGAGATACAAGTAGCTTTCCTTTTCACCAAGAAAAGGTCCGTGCAATTTTTTGATTAAAGGTACCTTATAAAATAACAACAACTGAGAAGCAAAACATGTTTTTGCTTTCAGAATTTCTGTTAAAAATCACTTAATTTTGACAGTTCAGCTACACTACGGGATCGGCAGCTCGTGACCACCTCTCCTTCCTTTGCGCAGAGGAATCAGAGAGAGCAGCAATGAGATTCCTCTTCTGAGTCACCCCCAAATATCCAGGACCTTTCTGAAACTCTGAGATGTGTCGTTCTTAGTAAGGACACCACGTTTAGAGCGAAAGAAACTGAAGTGGCGTTTGAATTTGAGGGCGGACGTTACCTCAGTCTTGTTTAAAGAAGTTTTATGATTTCGGATCAATTCATTGACACCTTCCAGCTCCTGAACTTTCCCCTGAGGGAAGCAAGGACACACCAGACAGGAAAAAAATGTGGAGTTTTCACAGTCTAGTTCAAGAATTGCTAACGTGGCGTCCGAGCATCACTAGACCACCCAGCGGAACGGATGTGAAATGCGTTAAGGCTGAGCTCACGACTGCTTTCTGTGACACGAGCCAGAACATGCTGGAGCTCTCGTGTCACCTGGAGAGCGGTGGCAGGAGGGCAGGCAGTACCCATGGCAGCGATGGGGCCAGTGATGGGACACAGGAGAGCGAGCACTGGGCGGCTGGTGCGGCGCGTCGTGAGTTGTGATCTACTGCTGCCAGTTCTCACAGCACATTTGTGGTAACCCAAGCCCCAGGTGAAGCCATCAGAAAGTGGCTCACCCTTCCTGGACGAGGAGGAGCATTTCCCAAGGCTTAGCAGCCAGGCTGGCCCGACTCGAGTTTAATCATTCAGCTGTTGGAGCCACAGTGAGTTCCATCCTAGGCAGAGTTCCTCGGAGGCTCAGGGTGCTGAAGTCATGAATTAATTCCCGCCAACCCCAGAAGCTTCCTTCAGTTTACAGAGTTTGGAAAAATACTGTGGTAAATAAAACCTGGGTATGAATAAGAGCCCTTTTTGTAGACCAGTGGGCATGTTCGGCTGCTGGAGCGGTTGGTGGCATTTCTCTCAGCTGAATGAAGCTGTGCTGTTCGAATACAGTAGTGGTTTCCAGGCACCATGTTTTCCATTCCAAAACAGCAATTATTTTACTATTGATCATTCATTTCCAGTGATCTAACTGGAAATGTATAATGATACAGCAGCCTGTATTTTCAAACAAAAATCACTAATTCTCCTTGCCACTTTTCAGACAAACATCGTAAGAGTCTGCAAAGGAGCCAGCTATTTCTGGGGGCGTTGTCGCCGACCCTTGACGAGGAGATAACCGTAATAATCACCATCATAGTGGTTTATTCAAATCCAGGGTGATGTGGGCGGTGTTGAGACATGCAGAGATGCTCTGGAGCACATGGCAGGAGGTGGGCACCAACATCTCCTTGGCTTTAGCCCCCGAATGACCCTGATGCTTGGCTTAGGAAAGGGTTTTTTTTTAGCAAGGGCAATTGTTGCAAACAGTAGGGACAACTGCAAGCAAAGGGGTGAGTCTTCCAGAGCAGAGCTCAAGCCCCACGGGCATTGCAGACCCAAGAGCGTCCGACACCAGCTCCCCCGTAGGCAATTCCCCCCCGGGGAAGGCACCACGAGTCCCACTTCCATTGGCTGCAGTCGGTAGCAGAAGAGCCGGCGTTTCTCGGCTTCCCCTCCCCGAGGGAGCCGCGATGGGGCAGATGGGGACGGGACGGGACCCAAAACAGCCCCCCCTGCACCGCCAACCGACACGGGGAACCGCTTTGTCACCCCAGCCCTGCTCCCGCTGCGGGGCCGGCGCAGGCGTTGCACAACGAGCCTTTGAAAAATAAAGCCTCTTTAAAAACACTCTTTTTTTTTTTTGACATGATGAGAGGCTAAGTGGAAGCAGCATTTTTTTTTGTTTTATTTTGCTTTAAACCAATGAAAGTTAATGTTTATAGCAGTCTAGGAGCTGGAAACCCAACTTAAGAAACACTTAATGTTTAGATCTACTTAGTGGTTGGAAAAAACAACTTTTTAAATGCTCCAGCAAGTGGAAACAGCCACCCCTTGTAAACAAACCTTTAGCATTAAGATATTTCTTAGCAGCGGAAAACCTTAACTGCAGAGAGACATATTTCTGAGACATTTCGAAGTGATCATAGGCTGCCGGCATAACCACGTTCTGTCAGCAGAGACGTCAATGATCAATGGAGATGAAAGAAGAAAGAGTTTCCATACAGGATGCTTGCTGGATGTTTGTTTCACAACCATTTACTGTATTACACACATAATTCATATCCATATCGGGATCCAGTTCAACACCGCGTTACTCTAGTTTCGCGTTTTAGGGTCAGTGAAGTTAAACCAACATAAACAGCAAGGAGTCGGGCACCAGACTAAAAAATATTGGTTGTTTTCTGCAAGTACAGTAAAATTTCCCAGCCGTAAGATAAGCCTGCCAGATATTTTAGTGGTGACCTTGAAAAAATAATACGACAACCTGCTCAGTCGGTGTTTTGCCTCCAAAACCTCATCTCAACCCCGGTCATGTGCTTTGGAGCTGCTTGCCCTGGCCGTGGGTTGAAGTGTCCCTGAGGTGAGCTATGTATGGGAATTTTTTTTTCCCAAAGAAACAGTGGAAGTCCCATCATGAGACAATTAAATGCATCCGACTCGCTGCTGGCAGGGAAGTGGCAGGGATGAACTCATAGGTCTTTTCCATCCTTGAACTCATAGGTCTTTTCCATCCTTTATGCTTTAAATCTACTGCCTGGATGGGTCCCTGCGCGCACCCGCCGCTGCTGCTTGCTGCGTCCTCCGGGCATCCCCATCAGTGGTGACCTGATGGGCTGTGTGACAGCAACCGGGGTTGTCCTCCACCTGTCCCCCCCAGAAACGTGCCACGGCATCGTCCCTGCGAGCCCAGGAGGTTGCCTGTCCCCCTTCTCCCACCGCAGAGGGAAAAGCCACCGAGGTCTGGGAAAACACCCCGGGAAGGTGGGAATCTTTGTACGGCCCCAGCTCACAAGCAGCGGGCTGGGGACGGGGGGGATTCGGGAAATGCCGGTTCTCTCGGGAAGGAGTCGGTGGGGCTGTGGGGCGGGATGTGGGGGTACCCCGCTCACCCGACGTGGGGTACCCCGCTCACCCGACGTGTGGGTACCCTGCTCACCCGACGTGGGGTACCCCGTTCACCCGACGTGGGGTACCCCGCTCACCCGACGTGGGTGTACCCCGTTCACCCGACGTGGGGGTACCCTGCTCACCCGACGTGGGGTACCCCGCTCACCCGACGTGGGGGTACCCCGCGCAGAGCGGCCGCCCGGCGCTGGGAGCAAGAGCCGAGGTGCGACACGCTCCTGCCGCTGGGTCATTTCCTTCCAAACAATTGGGAGCTTTGATCCCGTGATGTGAGCGAGAACCCGCCGCTGTTCTCACTGCGCGCCCTCGGCGGGGGCTAAAAAAAAACCCCCGCGCTGCAACCAACAATGCGCACGGCAGAGCCCGCTGCCGCTGACTAAGCCCCTGTCCTGGGGTTAGGTAATTTCCTCGCATAAATCTCTTTTCAAGAAGGATTTTAAGCAGACTTTAACTAGTACCAGACTTCTCTCCTCTGGATTTGATCCTGAGGAAATACCTGATAATAAACAAATACCTTGCTGGGATCCTCAGCCTTGCCAGAAATGACAGTTGATTTAAAAATCACTTCTTTTTTTTTTTTTTTTTCCTTCTGTTTTCTCGCTTTACCCTTTTTTAGGTTAAAAAAACGCAAACGAAATTGTAGCCATACAGGGCTAAGAAGTTGTTGCAGAACAAACAATCCCCGGCAAGGTTTGCATCCGCGAGGGATAGCGTTTCACGGCTGCACGGCCAGGCTTCCAAAACACCTCAGCCACTACTATATTCTCTACCTCATTTAAGATTTCCATTTGGATTTGGACCAGCATTTGTACGTTTCCAGTGATCCTATTAAAGACAGTAGGACTCATCACGCTTCAGCATCCCAGTGCTGCATCCTGTGGGAAGCTCGGGTACCTGAAAAGTGCCGGCCAAGTACAGGGCTGTGCACGATGGTTACCCTTCACCTCTTCAGCCTGGGTTTTCTAAGAATATGGCTGAAGATCAAACTCAAGGGATGCAAAAGGCTTTTTACATCTGTATCAGCTGGGCAGAGTCCTCTGGGTGCAATTATGGTTTATCTCCCAAAATTCCACCAGCAGTTTCCCATGGAAAAAGCCAATTTTCCTGCTCCTGAGCGCTCCCTCCCGCCCCGGCCCCGTTTCAGCCCTGGGTTGGGTTGTTTTTAGCACCGTTGTTTGTGTTGCTGTTACAGTTTGTAAATTCTCAGAATACGAGACTAAATAAACTTACAATTATTACCATAATGGCCCAATTTAAGGAAAATCTGTTTATATTTGGCCACCAGCAGGGAGCAACTGAGAAGAGGAAAACCACAATGTGCTGTGGACATGCCCCATGTCGAAGTCCTTCTCCATCTCCTGGTGGGTGATGTCCCCCCAGCAGGGAATGGGGGGCACTGCCATAGGTAAGAGTCAGTTATCCACATGGGTGTCTATTGGTGGAATTTTTTAATCCCTAAGGACTTTTCCTGGCCAGCAGCAGCTTTCGGCACAGATCTTAAAGCCCACCAGCCTGTGTATGCCTGTGTCTGTAGGAAGAAGGAAATTATTGTCTTCAAATTATTGTCATATTCTGACGATATGGGGTAAAGGTTCTTTTTTTTTTCCATAGCTCAGGAATTTTCTCAGGGCGGTGGGGGGGGGGACACGACCGTTTTCCAGAGCTCACGTTAGGGTTGCTGATGTTCCTGTCCAGGCACCCACTCGGAAAAGCAGAGTCTTGCAAACAGCCTCTGCTGGGAATGAGCCAAAACGCTCAGCTGGGCTCATAAACTTCTCCTGGGATACCTGGAGGGTGTGATCAGCAGTCGTGTCCATCAGCAAGATGCAACTTACATCACTTGCCAGAAACTCAGCCTTCACCTGCGGATCAGAGAAATGTCTAAAGCTGTGATTTACTTGAGTCGAATTTTCAGTCTGGCTTCCTGTGCTCAGCCCGCGCATCACTCCTGGCGTTTCATGTCACAGGCATGTCTGCGTCGATGTCTGAAAGATAAAGTTTCATCAAACAAGTGATTTATTATTCTCCAGCTGGGATTAACAAAGGTGTTTAAAACCCGGTGGTTGTATCTGCTTTGAGGATTAAGGGGATTTTGGAGCAGTGATATCACTGGGCTTTAATGCAATTTATATGGTGGTAAAAATACATGAAGCTGCAAAGAAGATGTCAGCGACGGTTGTGACAAGAGGAGGCCTCGGGTTGGTCTGAATTGTGTCTAGAAGCGATTCCCCACACACATCCACAGCCCCAAAGTCACTGACAGGGCTGAGGAATCGGACCTTTTTTTGATTTAAATTCAGTTCCTTTTCTACCTGCCTGTGCCAGTACCTGGAAATTCAATGTAGTTTGCAGGTTTTTTGCACTTGCTGTGAGCAGTAATTCCTCCTTTGTGGGTAAACTTTATTGTGTTACTTTCATAGATCAAACCATTATCATTTGACTTGCCTCTGTTAGAAAAGAAAAAAAAAACCCAAGATTTTTTATAATAATTTAACTTCCAACAGTATTTGCGTATTTAAGAGGTTTTCCTGACAGTACATAAAATTAAAAGAAGGATCATTTAGGAAAAAAAAAAAAAAAGAGGATCAGTAACGTAAGCCCTCATTTGGTACTGTGCCTCAAATTATATCTATTTGATTCTGACTTTCTGCCCAGGTTCCAGTGGAAACTTTTTTTTTTTCCATTTAAAAAGCAAATTTCTTTCTTTGAGGGCAACCAGACTAGCGGTGTTTTTCTTTCTCTCTCCCTCTTTTTATCCAACTGTGCTCATAGTCTTTGTTACTTGCTTCTATTTCTTTCCTAATCTAGTTTTATGTTTTCTTTGAATAATCAATTAATACACATGTTGAAGCAGCTGGGGGAGGTTTTTGAGATGATACAGCAGCTCTGTATCAGCTGTACTTTCAGAAAGGTATTTTTTGGTGATGTTCAGCTGTTCTTCTGACGTGCTGGAAAATGTTGTTAAGGCCAAAGTGGGTGCAGAAGGTGGAACCCTCCTGGGCAAAGGGGCAGAGCCACTGGAAGCGGTGCGGGAGGGTGGCTTCACCGAGGAAGCAGAGATGCTCTGGTTGGGACCAAGAGATGTGCTGCGTGATATTCGATGTTGATCAAGGCAAATTCCAGCTGTTCTCTTTGTCCCCCATCTTTGTGCAGCGAAGCTCTGGGCTCAAACACCTCATTGTAGGGGTGTTCAACCTGGAGAAGAGAAGGCTCCAAGGAGACCTTATAACGGCGTGGCCATATCTTTCCTTCTCCTGAGTTAAAGATGGGCTCACAATGAAGCTTGTGCTTTTGGACTTTACCTCTTAGATGTAAGCACGACTGTCAACAACAGCTTTGTGCCATGAGGTCCAAGACACACAGGTTTAAAAGAAATTTACATTCCTTCTTCAATGCTCAAAAAAAAGGGGGGGGGCATATTTAGACTGCTTACTGTGGGTGTCTCACATAATCATCAGAAGCCATTTCAAAGGCCAAGAAAGCAGTAAATAATTGTGACGGGGTTGGCACAATCTTGTCTGGAGGGAGAGGAGAGGAGAGGAGAGGAGAGGAGAGGAGAGGAGAGGAGGGGAGCACTGGGGGTGTCTGTCGGGGTGATCTGAGCAGGGCTCAGAGGTGCTGCAAGGAAATCTCTGCCACACCCTCTCTCCCCATCCAAGAAAAATATTAAAGAAGGAAGAAATGAATATTTTTGCTATTGCTTTTCATTGTGTCCTTCTGAAGATGTGATATACTAAGATTTCCTGTAATTACATGTAATAGCTGGAGGGGGGAAGAAGGGGAAAGACAGCAAATGAAAGTCAGAAAAATTACTTCATTTAAATCTGTCACTAAGGCTTTTACGAGCCAACCTGTAAATAACTCCACAGTGAAAGTAACTTTGTTTGCATAACTCAGCTCAAACCCCACAAAGTCAAGGGACCCGGTGTTTTTCCCCTTGCTTCTTGCACATGAAGTGCTATTTGAGACACTAATAGTCTGTAAATCCGACTCTGTGGCACGGCACCAGGTTTGAGTGGATGAAACAAGCTCCCGGTGCCAGCATACATGCCTAAAATTAGCACCAAAGATATTGGATTCTCAAGCACTTTATTCCTTTTTTCCTCTCACAACAGGAGTGGGTTTTTGGCTCGCTGCTGAGGACCGGTTAATAATATTAGCCTGTGGTTACTGCACCATTAAAACAAACCAGAGTCGAGCACCTTTCGCTCATGAGATGAATAATAACAGCGTTCCCCCCTCCCTCCCCAGCAGGCACCGCATCCAATTAGCCTACTGGGACAACTGGACGGGGTTGTTCAGGAGCCAGTGGACCCTGAGCTCTGCCATAATCATCTGCAGGTGGGAGGAGAATGTGAGCCTGAGAAAGGTAAAGTGGCTGGGTGGCATCTCTCCAGAAGTCAGCACGGGCTCTGGGACCCCGTGAATAATGTGTGGCATTAGAGGGGACTGTGCCATCGTGGATCAACTTAGGAGTCCTCATGAGCCACATCCCACCAGTGTCCTCCTGGCTGCACCTTCCTGTGTGAAAGCGGTGATGGGGCAGAGTGTCGGTGGTGTCTTAACCAACCGTTGGTGGGACCTGGGTGGGGGGAACCCAGCAGGAGCAAATATCAGGGGCTGCATTAGGCAGTGTGGTGGGTCTCGTTCCCCTGCCACCCCCCTCTGGTCCATGCAGAGAGGTGGGGACCTCCAGAGGGTATTGCCGCCCATCCTGACACAACTGTTTGAGGTGGGATGGGTCCTCTGGAAGTGCATCTCCTTGTGCTCCATGTCAGGAAGCCAAGAGTGGACTTAACCCCATGCTTGCATCCCAGCTACAGTCGAGATCCCAGCCAGGAGGCCAGCCCAGGAGCTGGAGCTCCCTGAGGAGCAGAACCTGTTCCATCTCTTCAGGGGGTTTGCAGAGCTGTAGGGTCTGAGTCCTGCAGGTCTCTTCAGCACGTGCTGAGCTTCACACAGATGGTGCTTGATGCCTTCAAAGGGTGGCAGTGCCAACAGTGAGCACCCACTGCTGGAGCACCTGGTAGAGCAAGGGCAGCTCTGAGCAAAGAGGTAACCCTTGGGTCAAGGAAAATGTGATCCAGGACTGGAGTAAGCAGAAGAATAGAGGCAAAGTGCCACTGATTTTTCATAACCCGATTTGAAGGGCCGCAACAGCAAATGCTCTTTCGTACCAGGATTTCAAAAAACCATTGCAGGCAGCACAGGTATTGGAGGAACACCCAGAGCCAGGTTTCTCTCGTACTTAGCCCGTGGAAAATACTACTAATGCCTCATGCCCTGCGAGACTGAACTGACCCCAACTGGCCCAGCTTGTCTGGAGGTGTTCCTGCAAGCCTGACCTATTAAACAGTCTTTTTTTTGTTGTTATTTCACAACAAATACTTCCCTCCCCCCTTTTCTAATGAGGCATTTGGCTGGCCAGCACATAGGGAATGGAGAAATTCCATGACATCATTTGCAGGTGGGCCAGGCAGAGGTATCTTTACTGTCAGTTTTTCATTTTATTAGATATTACCAGAAAAAATAACTTTAAAAAAATAGTAATCTGACTGAACTCCAGCACAACAGCAGCAAAATTTCACATAGCCATCTACTCCAGTAGATTAGCAGCCTTTAGAAGAGGAAGCCAAAGGACCTGTTTTCTTTAGTGAACATTTAAAAAATCTCTAAATCTCTTGGATTTTTTCAATCCCAGAATAACTTCTAAAGTACAAGGGTGCTTTTCTTTTTTAATCTTGTCAACAATTCCAAGTACAGATTTGTTCTGGAGAAATCTGAGAGTCTGCCTTGGGTTCAGATAAGTGTAGGAGAGTTGGCATCTTTGTCTTGCTAAATTAATCCTCCAAACTCAACTCAACCATGGAGACCCCATAAATTTCTCTGGGACTGATGAGAAACCTACGCCTTCGTAGGAGGAGGCATTCCAACTCCGATGTTTCCACTTTGGGTCAGACATAGCAATGTCTTAACACAATAGTCTTAAAATTTTCCATCATTTAAGAATAGTGTCAGCTCTATTCAAATAGGAGTAAATGTCGTAGGGTTTTTTCTGTGTCCCAAATAAATTTGACCAAACCCTGTGTTTTAGCAACAGCAATGTAGTGTTCATTGCATGACAATTCCTGCTGATAACACTCTGACAAACTATTCTTCATATAAAATCTGCTTCTGGGGTTTGGCTTTCAATGGAAAAAAAGGCACCATATGCCTAAATTTATTAAGAGGTTCCTGAGTCTCACACAGGCTCTCTGCAGGGGGGAAGGCTGATCAATATTTCGGAAAATTTAAAGTCCATTTCAGCTTAGATGGCATGTGTTTGTAACGGCGAGTTCCTGAGTTAATGTCGGGTGAGGGAGCAGGCTAGAAAGCTGCAAGTGAGATTCAACTTGTTATTAGAGGACTGAAAATATATGGAGGAAAAATCTATCATCTTCATTTTCCACATGATTTCAAAGAAAAAAGAAACTACTTTGAGTTAAAGCTCTGAAAAAAAGATCACCTCTAATTCCATAAGTTATGGATCTATAAATCAGTCAAAGAATATAGAGCTGGCCACAAGGCAAATATATCTTCTAGCACCAATAACTATGAGGGAGATTCTCTTCTTCAAGAGTTGTTCATAATTCACTATAATTGGTGGGAAAGTGAGGGCTGAGACAATTTAATTCATTCACAATTGGCAATGTTATTATTTCAGAACAAAAATATTGACTTATATGAAAACCATCTGGTGTCAACAGAAACCATCGCTGTGGTCAAGCAACAGCTCGGTACAAGTGGTTGTTGTTTCAGACCTCCCGGGGCTGAAAGGTTGGTTGATTCCAGCCCAGTGTTGCTGAAATGGACACAAAAGCCTCACTTTTAATAAGAATGGTGTCACCCACACATGAAGAGTCCTGCTTATCTGGTGTTAAGATGGCTTTACGCTTTTTTTGTGTGTTTTCATAGAGTTTTGAGAACCTGGGGGTTTGCAGTCAGTGTGGTGTAGGTGACTGGGAGACGGGCAACCACAGGGCTGTGCAAAGGGACTCCTGGATCTCCAGGAGAAGGAAACACCCTCCTGACTGGATGAGATGTCTATCGGAAAAGGACTTTCAGCGGGGCAGGGAGGAGCGGGGCACCTTGCTGCCCACCAGGATAACAAACCCCAGGCTTTGTGCAGCCTCAAGCATTCAGTGAAGGAAAAAAAAACCAGAGCTTTTTGTTCTCAGGGCTTTGAACGTGGCCGTAGATGACGGCAGGATGTTTCCTGGGAGCGCCTGCAACTCCGCTCAGGAGATCACAAGTTTTAAGAAGCTCGTGTAGCTCCTGGGCTTTTACACTCACCTGGGTCTTCACAGGGGTTCAGATCAAACCTCTGCATAATCAAACCTTTCCCCAAGCGTCTACTGAGCCTTGCAGGGGAAGGGGGGGGGAGGGGGGGGACGACTTCTGTTTTGTTTTTTGACACTTTGCGGTTTCATCTCCAGCCAAAACAGAAAGGAAAGTGAAAAATACCAATCCTTGCACATCGTTTTCTGTGGCAGTGGCTCGAGCAGGTGCCGGCGGGAACCCGTGCCCACGAACTGGTGGGGTCTGGGTTTTGTAGACTCAGGCAGCTGGGAGCGCTGGGATGCCCTTACTGGGAAGAACGTGAATGTGGGAGTGTTTGTGTGAACCCAAACCCTCCACCGGAGCCTTCTGAGGCCTGTCTGTCAGCAGCGCTGACATCAAATGCATATCCCCGCATCGAAGCCCTGCCCAGGCTGCCGGCTTCCTACTCAGGAAAACAAGGGAAAACAGATTTTCTGTGCGTGTTGTTTATTTGAACAGGTTTTCAGTATTTGATTGATTTCTTTTTCTTTTTCTTTTTTTTTTCTAGAAGCAAGCCTGAGGGGAAGGCTTGTTTTATGAGGAAATGAGAATAAATTTGCTGGAGCAAGCTCGGGGGGTCCAGGCAGGTGCTGTCTCTGGGCCGTGGGTACCAGAGAGCAGGGTCTGAGGCTGCTGCTGCTGGAGCTGGGGATGGATGGGGCTGCAGCTCCGGGGAAGTGTTCTGCCTAACCCTGTGGGGATGGAGGGACTTTTAAAGAGGCTACTGCTGCTACAAAATGGGTATTTTTAGGCAAAATGAAGCAAAGTGTCCCCAGATGGAAATGCTCAAAATCAAAGCCCACATTTTTAAAACTACAGTGCACTTTTTTGGAGAAAAAAAAGCAGAGCTGTTTGCCTTGTGTGTTTGAAAATCTGCTTTTAGTCACTGGCTCACAGACTGCCTAGAGATCCCTATGCCTTTAGGACTGTTCTTTGCTCATGGATGGTTTACAGTTAATTTGTGATTCCTCTAGACATTAAGAATCATTATTTCCAACATAAAAAAAAATCAGCATCAGTGATCCCTGAATGTCCCCATCCTATACATCATAAGCTGAAAACTGAAATGTGAGGGCGTTGCAGCAATCCCAGCCCTCCCAGTATCGGGAGAAAGCCTGCTAAACGCAAGCTGCACCCCGGTTTTGTTTTCCTTCGGGCTCAGGTGGGCAGCTTCTCCGTCATTAGCGATGGCTCCTAACGATCTCCCCCCGGCTCCGAACTGCGACTCCTCCACCTCTTGTCATTCAGCTGCTGCCGAGATTTGCTGCTGCAGGCAAACACAAAGCCTCAAATTAGTCATAGAAGGTGAAAGAGCCTTTCTGAAGAATTAAATTTGGTGTGAAGGAGTGAATCACAGCAGAGATAATATCCAGAGAAATTTTAGCTGGAAGAGCATGAATTACTGGCTTGGAGCAGAGCCTGAAAGAGGGAGCATTTGCTGCGCGCTGCAGGGATAGAGGAGAGAGCTTTCCCCCGTGAACGTCAGGTCCCTGCTTTGTATTTGCTGAGTTATTTACCCAGAGGAAAACGAGTGCAAAGGCAGCTGCCAGCCTGAGAGACAGGATTGAAGCAGAACTTGCCTCAACTTGAGGAATCTCACACAGAAAGGGAGGTGCGGTGGTGCCCGGAGTCCAAAACGGGGTACAAAAAACCAGTGAAGCTTCATTGTCCTCTCTGAAGACCCCACTTCTCCTTGTCTCTAGAGACACTCTACAAGGGCTTCATTCACAGGGGACATTAGCCCTGGGATGCTGCAACTCTCCAGCCTTGCATATTTGTTCTTTTCTTATAAAAACTTAGGAAAAGGACTCTTCAATCAATAGTGATAAAGTTGGAGGTGGTTTTTTTTTTTTTGTGTACATCTGTAAAACCCTGATACTGGCATCACTTACTTAACCTGCAGGAGCACCAACTTTTAGAATCGAATGGTGTATGAAGATGCCAACTCTGTCCCACTTTAATTTCTTTTTTTCCTGTAGACAACAGTGATAAGGACCTTAGAAGAACAGCCTGACTTCTTCCAGGTTTGGATAGAGGCTCTCCCAAAAGGCTCAAGTGAAAGATGGAAAAAAAAAAAGAGAAGTCAGTACTTATTCTGGGGATGAGAGAGTTAAGGAACCTGCAGCTTCAGCTGCTCTCGAGGGAGACAGGAAAGCCATAGAGATTTGGCACTAATTGCAGATCCCAAAAATTAGATCATAGCACATAATTATCCTCCATACTGTTCCCGGTGCCAAAATCTTAATATCTGGGATTGTTATAATTTGAAGTCATGTAGGAAATCCAGAGTTCCAATCAATTGCATTCCCATGCCCAGCCGCTCCATGTCATTGCCCGTTCCACAATAAAAGGTACCTGGCATTGTGTAGGGAATGAGTAACGATTCCTGTGCCGAAAGGGAAGAGGGAGAAACACCGAGAACTCTCTCAGCCGCTGAAGTCAGCGGGAGCCGGGGGTGCTGGCAGGGGCTCAGCGCCCGTGAGTCAGCCCCTTGGCTCCTTGGCCAGCAATCGTCCTGCCGCTGCCACCCCACGTCCTCCCGTAGCCACGCCAGGAGCTGCCCGTCCTGCTGGGCAGATGCAGTTAAACTGCTCAAAAAAAGTGTCCCTGGGGTTTGGTGCAGCTACACCCGTGGGGGTTTAGCCAAAGCAAAATGCTCGGAATAGGCTGCCCAGGGAGGGGGTTGAGGCACCATCCCTGGATGAGTTTAAGAGCCGTTTAGATGCGGTGTTGGGGGATATGGTGTAGGGGAGAACTTTGTAGAGTAAGGTTGATGGTTGGACTCGATGATCCCAAAGGTCTTTCCCAACCTGAATGGTTCTGTGATTCTATGACACCGCTTCCACTGCATGGACTCGCCCCCAGGAGCTCGATGTCTGGCCATCGCATCCTCTCGGCCGCTGGATTATTCCAACCAGCCGCTCCACACTGTCCTCTGCCACGTTATCCAGCCCTGGATTCACCGCGGCTCTGAAGTATCTCAGACCCTTCCTCCTCCATTTAATTCCCAGCTCCGGAAGAGCTGGCAGAGGTTGGGGGTGATCCTTCACTAGGGCCTGATGGATGTTGTACTCTTGTTTCCTCCCTTAAAGTATTCCCGTTTCGAAGAGGCAGACTGTTAGGAGCTGTTTCCGTAGAGGTAGAGGATAACTCATCGGTGTGTCTCATCTGATGTTCTGGTGTCCACCGATGACCGCTTCCTTCCAGAAAGCAGGACTCTTTGGAGACGCCAACATTTAAGTAGCTCTTTGATTTAAGACACGCTGGGGAGAAATCGGAGGGCGGGTGGAGGAGCGAACAGCGCATGAGGGTGAGTTAGAGTGGTTTAATTTCCCCAGCTTGACACTCGCAGTGCTTTCCCCATCCTGCTGTTTTTAATTTCCACTTGATTTTTCTACATCAATACCACTCGGGGGCAACGGATCACACGTTACTGTTGCAAGCCCCCCCTCCCTGGAAAATTCATCCTTTCCTGATGGCACCAGTGCAAATACAGAGGAATTTCAGTGGAGCTGCCGTGGCTGATGTGGCATGATATGGGATTGGAAGGGACCTCTGGAGATCATCTAGTCCAACCCCCTGCTAAAGCAGGGCCAC
>JAOXJM010000003.1:35962161-35989114 GCA_026413425.1 Tringa solitaria
CCCCCCCCCCCCCCCCCCCAATTATTCGTGCCTGATGACATCACAGCAGAGGCACTGACGAGTTTTATTTGTTATTACGTGGCACTTTACGTCAGTGGGGCCAGTGGCTTAACGAAGCCCGCTCGTCAGCACGGACTCACCATGGTCTCGTTAGCGTGTTGCTGTCTGCTGTGGCAGCTGGAGGCACTAATCGATCCCAGGGATTGATCCCGTTGTCTGGAGCGTGTCTGGGCGCTGGCAGAGCTGGGTCAGGTTCTGGCACAGACCCGTGTGTGACACCAGGGCGATGAGCGTGACAGAGGGACGTTCTCCTCACCGGTGCGGCCGTAGGACGGCTCTGCCTGGGGATGCACCGACGGTTTGGACAGCACAGAGGCAGCAAAGCTGTTGGGAGGGGAATGCACACAGGAGGATGGGTTCCTGGGTGGCCTGTGCCCCTCTCTCTAGTGAGCTCCACTTTTGTGTCCTTCAGATGCTTCTTGGCTCCACCACCTGGGCTGCAGCTTCCAGGCTGGGGCAGCTGGAGGGAGTCGCACCAAATAGCGATGTGCATCCCTGGCAGAAGATATGGCTGATCCAGTGCTGACACCCTCCTTGCTCCTGTAAAACACCTCTGTTTGCTGCAGATAATGAGCTTCCTCCAGGGACAGCAAAGGCGAGTGAACGAATGGCTCTTATTATTTGCTGTGTGCCCGTGGGCTTGCTTAGATAAGCATCTATGTTTTCGGTTATATTCCTCGTATATACGATAAAACTTTAAGCCGGGCTCAGTGGAGCTGCTCCTTCCAGGACACGGGCGGTCTGAGGCTTGCTATTTTTTAATGCCCTGAAGTAAAACCCCGTTACTAGGAGCTCTGTAAGCTCGGTGCCACGGGTCAAGATGCTGCTGGTGCCCCTCTGGCAGAGCGGTCCCAGCCCTCGGTGAGATGTTTGCAGCTCAGACACAACCTGGTGGAGCAGATTCTAATTCAGCACCCAAAAGGCTTAATTGCCAGGTGTGTGCCATTAACAGGCCATGGGGAGGCCCTGGGAGAAACAGAAACAAAAGCAGAGGAATGGAAAAGAAGTGAAAAGAAAGGGGACTAAAGTGGAGCAAAGCCTGGCTTAATTCCCTGGGGACTCTGGGAGCTTTGTGCACGGGGCTCCGGCTCAGCACCAGCACGTGGATGCGCATCCTGGAGAAGTTCCTTTTTCTGCTAAGGGTGATGTGAAAAGCCCGATTTCTGACTCTGCCAAGGACAGAATGGGAATCCTCTTATGAGGATTAAACTTTCAGGGGAAAAAAAAAAAAAACAAATGAACACGTTTTCTTCTAAGAAAAGCTGTGCACTTCGCTTGCACTGCAGGTAATTAGAAAGAAAACATCGGGCAGCCCATTCCACTGCCTGCATGAGAGGCAGAGAGAGGCAAATTTGGTGAATTTGCTGTGATTTGGACTCGATCTTTCATATGGAGCTCCAGATTAAGTTATATTTTCCTGATAGGATTATCAGTTTAGCCCTTTATTCTCCCACTGTATGAACTTTCCAGAACTGCTCAGCTTCTGATCCTGTGCATTACTTGGTCAGCACAGAACACACTTTTGACGAGAGGCCAGTGACTTTTCCCACTGACATGGAGGAAATTTGGACCTCACCTCGATTACAGAATCTTTTTTCATTTGTCTGCTTTATTGCATTATGGAGATTTGATCCTCCTCTGGAGTCACTTGGGTGATTTCCAAGGGATACAGTTGGATTCCCCCTCTTCTTTGTTTCTCCTTCCAAGATGGAATGGACTTTTATGGAGTATAAAATCAAAACACAAGCTATCGCTTGCATTTGCTACACAACTCTTCCTGTGCGTTGGTGGAAGTACTCTCTGAGGGGTTTGCAGCCTCTTGGACTATGTGTGGGATGGTAAAAGAAGGAGTAGTGAGATGGAGAGGGAGTGCTGTGAGGAGATGACACGTCTGCTCCAAATGCCCTGAAAAACAAGGGACGAAGCCCAGGAGAGCATCGTGGTCCCTCATCCCGCCTCGCTCCCTGAGGTGACACCAGCAGCGTATCTCTCAAGGTGGCAGATGTCCCTGTGGAGACACCCTGTGTGACAGTGACACCTCTCCTCCGGGATGAGGAGGAGGAGGGTGTCCTGCCAGTGTCCCCAGGTGCTGATCAGCCGGTGGCTCATGGAGGAGGAGGGTGCTGCTGTGACAACCCACGGCTGCTCCCAGTGTAGCGCTGATGCCATCTCATGCAAATGACATTCTGCACTAATTTGTGTTAACGAGTTTATCAACAGCGTTTCTGCATCTCCTTCAGAGACAAGAGAAGCAATAAGCGATGCGGTGGGGGTGTGATTAGGGGGGTGTCTGGAGGGGGTGTGATTAGGGGGGTGTCTGTGCAGCAGAAGGGACGGGAGGCAGGGGACATGCTGTCCCTTTGCAAACACACCCAGGTGGGGAGGGGGATTTGCCCTCCCGTGCCCACCTCCATCCTCTGCTCTCTGAGCTGCCAACCAGACGCTTGGGAGCAGAAATCCAGCTTTCAGAAGAACAAGTCGCATCTGGAAAAACAAGGAAGCTGCTTTTTTAAGGCATCGTGTCTGAGATGAGGCATTGCTGCCTTGCCAAGGGATGTGCTCTTAGTTCATAAATAACTCAAGGAGACTACACCTTATTATATACCTGGCCTGTCGATACGAAGCTTTTCCTGTGGTGAAGCCAGGGCGAGAAACAAGCCAAGCAAAGTTGTATAACGCGCAGTGTAGCTTAGAGGTAAGACAAAGTGCCAAGCAGAAAGCTCATCTGAGAAAACCAAAGTCCATCAAGCACTCAACGGGCAAGTCGATACAGCCCCGAAAGTCAAAGCTTCCTTGTAATCCCTCTGCCGTAATTCCCTGAACACCCTTCCCTTTCAGGGCGGTTGGCGTCGCACGGACACTGATCACTCACCAGGAAGAGCTGAGGAGTTGCTGAAGACGCACAGATGATGACAGCAGATCCCCAAAACGCCTTTGATCCCCGCTCTGCGTTTGTGTTGGTGAGTTTTTTTCCCAGCTCAGCAGCGTTCAAGTGGCATCGCTCATGCTGGTGGTTCACAAGGTAGCGGTGGGCAGGCAGCCTGTCCTAAGGACGTTTGCTCAATAATGAGGAACTGTGCTGAAAACATTTCCTGCTTCAGCTCCGTGCTCGCAAACCAGCAGAGTTACTGTCTGGGAGTAATTTGGGGGAACTCTAGGAGCAAAGTGCACAAATCAATGCAAATGTGCAACTCCTCTAGGCTTAATTGCAGGGGAGCGTCTGTTTACGTTTCAGTATCTAAGAGGCACCCTCCTCTCTTGGGAAGTTTGCAGTCTGCAAAGACAGAGTGTTACCGAGTGAAGTTTTGAAAAGAATATACTGTCATTCACCAGATCCATGCAGTAGTTGCTATTCAGCCAGTAGCCAGAACCACCCTATTAAAACCACAACTGCGGGTATAAGTATCTCTAAGAGCCGTCATTGAACTCCCTATCACAGTCTTTAAAGCAATCGTTTTGATTGCTCTCAGTTTAGCAATTATGGCTGAGTGACACATTTTCAGCTCTGGAAAATGATACGCTTAGCCCAGTTTCCCTCTGCATAAGTCTCTCATATACATATATACATACACACCCATATTTACCCCCTTTCATGTGCTAAATGGCTTCTAAACTCCTGCCTGTCAAGAGGCTGGCTGATGTGCGAGCAGGATTCCTGTGTGATGTGTGCCAACAGCTCCCTCTGGGCTTTTTGTCTAAGATTTACTTCAGTTGCAGAAAAATCAGAGAGTGTCTTTGTTCCCAGACGTATTTCTGGCAACGGGCTGCAAAGAGCATGACCCATCCTCACAGCCGGGTTGCACAGGCTTGAGACAGCAGCTCCTTGGGGCCAGCACAACCTGGGGTGATGAGACGAGCTCTGTAATGGAAACGATTGTGCCTTTGTGTCTGGGAAGTCAGAAAGTGTCATTCTTTGAAAGGCAGAGTCTATTTTGGAAAGAGCATCTCTAGCCGAGATGGGCTGTAGCTTTCCAGGGCACCATGGAGACATCCAATTGCATAAACCTGACAGACACTGGGAGATGGTCTGCTGGAAAGCGTCGCAAATTCCCTCTCTCCTGCGCAACACGAAGCATCAATGACCTCAGTCCTTGGCCGCCCTGTCCATCCCCAACAGAAAATATTAGAGGGAATAATGTCTCAGGAACCCCTCCCATAAGTTATGAACTAAGGCAGCTAATTTTACAGCTACTAAAATATACCAAAGTTCAAAACAATAGCTTTGCACGTTGACTAACTGGTGAAAGGGAGCCAAAAGCAGGAGACACATGGATTTATGGTGAGGTGAGCGGTTGGCAGAGGAGGAGCTGGAGTCTCCGAGCCCAGATTTGAAGGCAACAGATTTATGCTGAATTTCACCAGCTGGGAGTCTGGTGCTGTGGTTTTGCAGCCACTGGTGTTGATCTAATCAGATCTCAGACAAGAAGCATAAGGCTGCTTCGCTTCTTCATTCATCGAAACTGGAAAGAAATAGCTGACCACTTTGGAAAAATTCTGTGGAACTTGGTAGAAATGGGACTGAGTGTGCCATGGAAATTTAATAGAGTCCTATGCAGAAATTACTGTAAATACTTGTAGAATTTAATAAGTGCTTTTATGCTTCCTGTTGGGTTATTTTTAACACTCTCGTAGAATTCCATAGTGGGATATGATTATGTATTAAAATTTAATAGTTGTTTAAAAAAAAAAAAAAGCTGTTGAACACTATCATTTTCTATTAGATTATACAAGATGCCTCCATTAGGAGTGTTTTTCTGCTTCCAAACAAAGCCTGAGCAGATTTGAACACTGTACACGAGTGAAATAATCCCAGCTCGGGGAAGATATTAATGAAATCCAGGCTGAAAAAATGTGCAGGAAGCTGCTCTATTGTTTCTGTTTTCAATTTCAGTTCACACAGGTGAATTCAAGAGCAAACCAAGGTTCCCCACAGCCAAACTGTATTTGGGGGTACTGTGAAAAGCCTAAACTTTGAGATTTTCCTTGAGGAAATCTCCTTGAGTCATATCTTCTTTTGTGATTAAGGAAAAGTCTTCCTGCAATTTGAAGAGACTGTATGCATTTCGTGCCTTTTCTAATCTAACCCCGTGTGGCCCAGATCAAAAGCCTGCATGAAGTTCAGTGCATGAAGCTTAGTAATGTTGTGTCCTGTAGGAATTATCCTCCAGGAAGACATCTGAGTCTTCCCTGAAGATGTCCATTGCCTTCAATCACGATGTGTGCTCATCTGGTTGTATGATTAATCACTATGATTTCTGCAGGACTAACACGGTCATGTCTCATTAGCTGGTTTTGGCCACCACACGTTCATTAGTTAGGCACCATCAAACATCTTTGGGTTTTAAGACCATACTAGTTTTTCAGAAATTGTGCCCATTTTTTAATCGAGTGCTTGGGAACGGTGGTTGAATTCAAGTCCCATTGGGCAAGGGGTGAATTGTTCTCTGCAAGCTCATAAGCTGAGCGTGCCAAGATGAAGAAAGATTGAGGAGGATGTGGTCAGCTGCAAATATCATGTGAGCATTCCCAGTATTTGGGGTGGCTAATGTTTTTGGCAGGACTTTGGTAGGAGAAAATTTGCTAATGAAAGAGGAAAAATAAAGAGAAGATCACCAGATGAGGGTGCCACCACACTGTCCTCGAGCCTTGATACATCAGGACCCAAAAGTCTCCCCTGCTTCTTCAGTTGTGGTAGCTGAACTTCTCAGCTGACTCCTTCCAGATGTACTTCTTGGTGGTGTTCACCTGCCATGGGCAGGTTGGTGCCTCAGAGGGACCAGCAGTGGGGCAGTGACCATGTCCCAAAGGCAGAGGGCTACACTGGCACCTTCAATTGCAGCAGAAAAGGAAAGGACATTGCCTGAGAGATGGGCAAGAGCAGGGATCTGTGCCCAGGGTTTGGTAACAGATGACTTCTGCACTGAGCTGCTCCAATGCCATGGGCAACACAAGCCTCTTCGAGAAGCAGACGCTTTTTCCACTGCAGATTCTGTCTCCGATTATTTGTCGTGTAGGCGGTATTTGTTCTGACTCCATTTACTTACCTAAATACGTTGCGTGCTTACTAATACAGACAGCGTGTTCTCTTTTCTGAGCTTGAGAAGGAAAGTCTCATGAAATATGTTACCAGTCTAAATTATTCCATGACTTGCCTACATTTCAAATTAACTGGAGGAATATCAACAAACATAATGGCAATTCTTTTCCAATCCCATCTCCTTCAGTCAGTCTTTAACCCACTTATCAGACACTTGTTATTACAAAAATAGTCAGGAGAAGAAAATACACCAGTGCTGAATCAACACTACCCTACTTTTTTTTTTCTTCTTCTTTTTTTATACTGGTGTAACTGTCTTGGTTTCTGTTGGACATACACCAGCCTGAAACTGTAGAAACACAGCTGGCTAAATCCATCATGTCTTATTACAGGTTATCAATTCTCCTGTGCAATAAACACATTTGACAATTAGCCGTGAATTGATGAGTGACTCAGTTTGGGCTTTGCCATTTAGAGGAGACTATTTCTTTGCTGTTTTGTGCTTAAGAGAAGAGTTCACAATACAAGCTCAATTTGGAGAAAATGCGAAAAGCTGGTAAAGCCATTAGCATTTCTTATAACCAAAATGACAAATGGTCTTTACATTAATCTCAAATCACTTCTTTAAAGCAAGGATCAGGAAAGAATTTTCCTCGAAAGGATATTGCTGTCCAAGTGGGGAGGTGCTTTTGCGGGGCTTTCTCACCTTCTGTGGGATCCATATCCTAAGGGACTGCCAGGCTGCCCTTCTGGGCTTGATAAAGCCACCAGTCTGGTTTCCTTTGATGAATCTACTGTTTCTACAAACAAAATAAAAAAAATAAAAAAAATTGCAAACTCTGCATAGACAAAGGATCAAACCACACTGTGACTCACACCATACAGTAAACCTTTTAGGAGCAATATTGCAGTAATTCAGATTTAACTTGTTCAGTTCCATATCTTACTGCAATTAAACTGGGGTATTTGGCCAGCTGACGTTTTTCAATTCCAGCTCTTTATTTAGGGGAAAAAAATCTGGCAATGCCAACCACCATATCAAAGCTCTATAAAAGTCTTAAAATAAGGACTGAAAGAGATTTTGGAGAAGGAACCTGCTCCTTCCCTCTGCCCTAAGGCAAGACCTCACCTCTCTGTTCTAAAATGGACATTCATCAGGAAAAACACAAGCGACTTTCAGTGTAGTCTCAGAAAACCAGCCAGTCAGCTTTGATCTCTTCAATGTGCAAATAAAATGAGGCTGATGAGAGAAAGAAATCTCTTTCCTTTCCATTTGCCAAGTACATTGATATGTTCTTGATCCCCAAGTGATTCTCATTTACTCACCGTAATCACAGTACTTTAGTTTTTCTTTTTGTTTGTATGGATTTTGCTGGTTTGGATTTTTTGGTGGATATTTTTTCTAATCAAGAGGTTTTTTCTACTCATGCAAGCTGAATATTTTCCTACTGGCAAATGTGTCCTTCCTTTGCTTTACAAGTGCACTTTTTCCTTCATTTTGGTTCCCCCTGCTCCTACCCGCTGCAGGGATTTGCTCCGGCAGCAGAAACAAGGGGTGCAGTTGATGCTCAGGAAGAGTAAAAACCACATGGAGTAGCATCGGTCTAAGCAGCAGCATGAAAATGCCCCATGAGCACCCGTTAGGGAGGGAAAGAGGTTTCTTGGGCAAAACTCCCAGTGCAAAAACCAGCTGGGTTAGGGCTGGGGTTGTTGTGTTTTGGGGTTGGGAGCTTTTTGCCTTTGGAAAGAACAGCAGCTGAGGCATCGCAGTGATTTGCTGATCACTTTATAGAGTGATTCTCCTTTATATAGGAGGAAATATTGAAACAGAGTGAGGTGTCAGCCCAGTAATGCTCCACACCTCCTTGGTGGGCACAGAGGGTTGTGTCTCTTTGTGAAGCACGGGCTGGTGCTTTAGGATGTTGCTGTTGGAGGTGATTAGAAGCCACAGCCTCTGCTAATCAATGCTAGATGTGAAGCAATGTGCGGGTGCTTCTTGAGCCTTCACGATGTGTCTCACTCCAAGCATAAGCTGCTCAGCCCCGTGTTAATGGGGATGTGTTAATGTTAATTAACCACGTGTTCCCGTGGTTAATGGGTTACTACCCACGAGCTGTCCATGGGTGTAAGCACGGGCTGGGGTTACGGCAAGGTAACTGTGTCCAGCACACAGAGAGACGGGCTTAGAACGAGACGCCTCGTTTTGCATTTGCCACAGATGTAGAAAACAAAACCAAAAAAAAAAAAAAAAAGGCACATATGGTGATTTCCTACAGCTCAGCTGATGCATGGTAACTTGTTAAACCTCAATAACTTGAAATCTCTTCCTGGCAGTTGAAATATAGCTCTCCCCGGGCTGGCAGTGCTTTAGCAGAATACAATGGCACTTCATAACACTTAGTGATGCTTCTTTAAAAAGTGTGTCCAAATTAGATCATACAGGAAGTACGTAGGATGTAACAAAGAGTAGTGGGTGAAAAGCAGAGGTTCCCAAATCAATCTGTGTTGGGAAAATCATCTGCAGGTTCCAATAACTGTGTCAGCTGAATCGCTTGGGCTGCTTTTGTCTGCAGAATCATGCAGGAAATCCCAACAAAGCAGAATTTCTCGTAAGACTTCTGGTGCATCAGCCTGCGGGCCGAGCCAGGAAGAAACCACAAAAACAATTGCTCTCCTTGCTGTGCGGCTACTACAAGTCCCAGGTGGAACCTGGAAATGAAATGTGTGTGTGTGTCAAAACAGCGCAGGACTTTCCAAAATCCTCTCTCTTTGGATGTAGTTACTGAAACAAGCGCATGATGAGGGTCAGGGGGTCGTTCTCTATATTATACATTGTTCTCTCATCAGCTTGGCTGGAATTGACCCAGTGACTTAATTTATTTAAGAAGACTTTAAAACGTTTCTTATATGTCTCAGATTTGAGCACCCAAGATCATGTATCACTTTGGAACATCTTTAAGGAAACTTTAGAGCTTTTATATACTTTACTGAACAATGGACCCATTTCTTCATTGTTGTTCCAAGATGGATATCTGCTGAACCAGAAATGTATAAACAGTGAGAAAAATTGGCTCTAAAAAGTTTTTAAAGCTAATTTATATTCAAGGCTTGGTTAAGGAGCTGGATTATCCTATTTTTTACCTTTAAGAGGACCACAATAAGGCAGGCAGTAGACTGAGAATGGTAGCAGAAGAGATGCCTGTAAATCAAGTCTAAATGATGTCAGTGCCTTCTGAATGCTTGGTAGTTATGCAGGGCTTGGTCTCTCTTATGGACCTCTCTCAAAAAAGTGCACAGCCTTCCTCTCTTGGATGCTTTCTGTGCAGACCTGAGGTCTTCCTCATCACCAAGAAGGGAAATCTCACCAATAGACCTCCTGGGTTATCTGTCTGTCACAGGGAAAGCAGAGACAGCAGCAACAAAAACCTCTGGAATTGTTCTATGTTGTTCCCTCAATGTTGTGATGAAGCTGGGGGAAACCAGAGCTCCCAGCGAGGTGTCCCAGTTTGGGTGCTGTCTTGTAATCACCGTGTCTTGTAATGTTGACACTCACATTGTTGAATCTTGGCAAAGTGTTTGGCAAAAAACAACCTTGAAATGACAAGTTAATATTAGAGCAGAGGAGTTAATTTTCTTAAACTCTCATGAAGAGAGGGATATTATAATTTGTCCACGAGCACATTAGCTGGCTGGGACTCCAGCTAGGCAATGTTCTCAGTAGAAATGGAGCTCTTTTTTTTTTAATTATTTCCTAAAATTCTCCTGGGCAATAATTTTCTCAGGTTTCTTCAGAAATGTTCTTTACCCTATTTTCATTGGATTATGAAAAAGAGAGATGTCTGCAATTTCTTTTTTCTTTAGGGGTGAATTTCATCCCTTTTGCAAAGTTTATGAACTACCCAAGTCCTTTTCAAATCCTACCCTGTAGTTTTAAGAAAATGTAACAGTTTTCGTCTTGCAGCAAAATTTCTTGGAGAGCAGCAGTAAGAATTCCGAAACATTGGAGGAAAATTAAGAGAAAAGGGTTCTTTAGGTTTGTTTGGGAGATATTACTGGATGAAAAGCTGGGAAGTAGCACATAAATTATATAGTGTAAAAAAAAAAAAGTCTTTATGCCAAGGATCTTGTCTTGTTGTCTTCCTCTGTAAAATATCCAGAAAACTGCTGGCACTACATGAAACTAGCAGCGAGACTGAGGCTGAAAGCACTAAGACTGTGCTGAAATTGAAGTCTTGTTAAATTAATTTTTTTCCAGGGTTTGTGAGAGCTATTTCCCTTCCACCTGCTGACCAAACAGGATAGCAGTAAAATACTTCCTCTTAGTGACTCACGAATCTGTCGGAGGTGATGAGGCCCAATGGGAGTTTGACGATGTCTTAAATAGCCATTTGCTTTTCGCCTCTTGGCAAACGGTGTTCTCCAGACTGGTAACCTTAGCTGCATTTCCAGGCTGTGGAACTGGGAACCAAGCAATCTCTGTTGTTGGTTGTTTTGCTCTCAGAAGATTTCCGCCAGGCAAATACAGCTTGGTGCAATTGAGATGCACACACACACAAAAAAAAAAAAAAAAGAAAAAGGAAGGGGCAATTTCAGAAACATTTAGTGATGTGCTATCTGTTAGAGGCTGAAAATTGTTCGCTAAAGCTAATAGTCTCATATTCCTGCTAGGAACGGGCTCTCTCCTCCGCTTCACGAAATGAGATCTTTATTTGTTCAACAATTATTTTGGTGGGGGGGATGTTTCCATTTCAGGCCATTGAAAGACAAGAAGTCCCCAGCCCTGGGAGCAGGCACCTCCCTGCAGAGGGTCTGACACCAGCCTGTTGAAATAATGTGCCCCAGTGTTTTCTCCAAAGGGTGAATCACAGGTTTGTGTGGCTCTTGGAGGCCACTGCTCCTCCAGTGATGGCCAGAAAGGCAGGAGACGGTTCGCTCTAGCAAATCTCGACTGGAGTTTTTTTGGTTTTATTTCCCTGCCACAGAGGCAAGACAACAACGGAAGATTAAAGTGAATTATTATACGCTATGGGTTTCGGAAACATCCTTTTGCTTCCTTCCTAGGTCATGCACAGCCCTGCAGTTTGCAGCTCTGTTTCCCGGCCGGTAGCTTTCCATTCACATCGCGCCCAGCCGCCTCGCCAAACGGCCGGCGGAACGTGTCTCCCGGTGTGTTTGTAAGGGGAAATGATTAACTCAAACCCTCTATAGAAAGCAATACTTCCTATTTAAAGACACTCCTGACAAAGCTGAGTGGGAAAAAAAAATCACTGTGGTGGCTTCAAATAAAATATGCTGCACTTTTTCCAAAAACTTTTTGGTATTTTCCATGAAGGATAAAGAGCGGTTTCTGCGGGGGAATATCTGCCATCTTGCTGCAAATAATTGGTTTTTTGAAGCAAACATATCCACTGTTTCCCAACTCGAAATAAAATCCTATGTATTCAGTGAAAATATCTATTTCTAGAAAATCTTTAGTCAGAGTGCTAAACTAAAGCATAAACTGAAGATCTAGTAAATGAAAGATACTGGACATTTAGCTACACAACTCTTAACATTTGGACTCACATTTAACTGATGATCTGAAAACAAGGTGATATCCATGAACTGTCAGGTGCAAAATGCTTTTGTTTTATTTTCTTTTGTTTCAGAAATGTATTCAGGACATACAGGACAAATAAAATTTCAATTTATTTGAAACATCCTCCCAGCTCTGCACCTTCGCCAGAGATTTTAAACAAAAGTTAAAGAAGGAAAGAAACATCATAAGCAAATTTCAAGGGAGAAGATTAATTACTATGCATCTGTAGTTTTTCCCATTCTGCTAATAATCCACCCTGGAATATTTGTGCGTTGTTTTCACTGCGCTGAATTGGGCAAACAGACTTGGACTGGAGTTACCCAAAGACATATGAGCAGTTCCTAACTCACCGCTGGCCTTCACTTAGTGACTGCCTCAAAAGCCAAGGGAAACCAGTCCCCTTCCAGCAGGGTCACGTTTGTTAGCAAACTTTAAAGCTGAGATGCTGCTTTTTTCTTTCCCTGAGTCATCAGTTTGCCCATGCCATAACGCTTCCAGGAGAGGGGAGTCTTCTGCAGGCATCTGCCTGGGGGGGATATTGAGGGAAAGGGCTCAAAATTCCAAGCAGGAGGTTTCAAAGTCGGTGCCCCAACTTGAGAGACTTAAAAGTAAACATGATGTCTAGGACAAAGCCATTCCCATGCGTATGCAGAGCAATCTGTCCCTAAAACACAAAAAGAAATGTTTTCAGTTTACATATTTCCAGTTTATATAGCGTGGAAGGCTTACGTAAGTAACAGGGGAAAAGAGAAAAATGTAGTGAATTTGCAACAGCCCATCTAGGCACGGTATCCAGAGCTAAACCTGTCGGGATCTGTAGTGGGGAGGATGCTCATTGGGAGAGCTGACATGTGAGACTGCGGAACTACAAAGATTTATTGTATACCGAAATAATTCCTGTACTTGCTGAGCAAAGTTGCTGCCCCAGAGTAAATGCTCGCAAAAATATTTTCCATCGTGAACTCCAAGTCCTTTTCCTTGCCCAGATTCCATCACAACAAACAGCCCAAGGATTTATGTGCCTCTCACTTACCTTGTGATGACTGCCTGATGTAGAGGTTTTATGGAGAAGAGAGCGGAGGAGCGCAGCCCCCCCGGGCAATCACGGCAGAGGGAAACTGAGGACCAGTCCATCCTCACCCGAGCAGAGATGTCCGGGTGGGGTCCTGGGAGACGGGTGTTTGCTTCAGCCCTTGGTCTGGTGGATCTGTTGTAAGAGCAGAGGGAGGACATGTCCAGCCCAGGGCTAACAGTGACCAACCTCACACTCACTAGATTTTTTTAGGCACAATAAGAGGCATTTTCAGAAGCGTTATGTCACTTCCTCACAGTTGGTACCCAACTTTAAAAAGAGCAGATTTCAGTTATGCTGGGGAGGTTTGAAATTCTCATTCTTTTTTCATGTGCACGTGCCCAAAACAAATGGGGCAGAAAATCATCTTCAAAAAAGACATTTATTTGTTGTCTGGTAGCTCCTGATCTGCTGTACAGCAGCTAGAACTGGTTTACTCAAAAATCATCATTACCTTGTTGATGTGCAAACTTCTACATAAAAGTGAAACTCACCTCATTTGGCTTCAGGTTGTCTAAAAATTAAATGACTAATCCTGGGCTTGTGCCCTCCCTTTATATTCCCTGAAGAAAAACAGACACGTCCAACATTTCACTCTGTCCGACTCTCAGCACGGGGCTGAGGAAGAGACAAACCTGCACCTTCTCTTGGGCTATAAAGGGCTTACAGATAGTGAGCCAGGCTGAGGTGTCAGCAGCATATTTATAGGATTTCGATAATAAATCAGGAAATTTATATTGTCATAGCAATAGAAATACCAAAATAGCATCTCTGTACCACTGCTCATCCACATATCTCCTTCTGCCGATAAAGATGGCATGGAAATGAGAGAAGGGACAAATGGCAGAGGCTTCTGTGATAAACAAGGCTCAAAAATGGCAAATGGAAAAGGAAAATATATGTCTGTATTAAAGATTACAGGATAAATGAACCACGGGTGTAAGGAGAGCTGAAGATCGAGGCAGATACAAAGCCATTGCGTTCAGGAATGAGAAGGAGGGTCCCTGCCTTGTGTGGGGTGCTGGGACCAGCCAGGATCTGGCCCATGGAGCAGGTGCAGAGGAAGACGTGGGGCGGTGGAGAAGAAACCAAAATAGCTTTGTTTAGGCTAGGAAAAGGAGGCAAAGGCTAGGAAAAGGATTGCTTTCTATAAATAGTCCAGGTAAACCCCCAGGGAAGGGAGATAGTTATTCAATCTAAAGGACAATGTTGGCCCCAAATCAAACTGCTTGTGAGTAAATAGAGGGTGGAAACATGAAGAAGGTTTCTGAGCATCACAGGAAAGATGTTCTGAAACAACTTTCCAGTCACAGCAGGAACCTGAGCACTTCTAAATCCATCAGAGCAGGAAATTGATCTTAGTGCCAAGTTATCTTCCAGATCGACATACATATTACTCATGCTTTATTTAATTTTTTATTTTTTTTTTGCTAATGACAAATTTTATCCTGCCTTAGAAAATAAGACTGGACAAAATCTTGAGAGACTGTGTAGCCGATAGCTTGAGTGAAGGCAGGGTCATTCCTGCTGATGGGAGCTGGGCTGGCCGCTTCCGAACATCCACAAGTGACATCCTACAGATTTCTAGTCTTCTCCTACCCGTATTATTGCAACATTTTGCTCATGGGTTGGGGTTTTTTCCCATTATCAGGTCTTATCTCTCTCTCTGAAGTTAAAGCCCATCCTCAGGCTGATAACAGCTAATGGACCACTGCAAGAATGGTGGGATTTTTTGGTCCGGGAAAAAAATGCCATGAAATCTCCGTGAGAGAAATCTCACTGACAAAGACTGTGGAAACAAAACCAAACCAGGACGAGTGACACTGTTTTGAATATCGCTGTTCAGCAAACAGGGAAACTGAGGAAACTGGGTTCAATTTTCCTCTCCTCTAATTAGGCATTTTACATAACTGTATACAGAGAAATTTGATAGTGATACAGGAAAAACCCACATTCCCACAGAAACTTCGGTGCATCCTTTCCAGCAGCAGTGCATGAGGATAAACCAGGGTGGTCGCTTATTTTGGGATTAGCCTCATGCAATCTTTTGGCTTGGCTCTCAACCTAGTAAAAAAAATTTAAATACTCTAGCCCAGTTTGCACAGAGTTTCATTCTCAGTGTTACGGAGTTTTACCAAACTGCTTTCTTTTGTCCTCTTTACATCTGAGGTAAATTATGCAAAACAGGCACTAGCTTTTTAAGCAGTTAGTACATTGGGGAAAGGGTTGCCTTCCTATACAGAAGAGATTTCTACCACTTGTCCTTAAAGCAAATAAGTTATTTTATGAAAAGTAGTTAAATTTACATATGAATTCTTAGTACGGAAGGAGAGAAAAATAAATTTCTTTTTTTTCTCTTTCAGCTTCTGAAAAATATCAGTGTCACTCTACCTTAAACTTTTAATTTAATCAGGCTTCTGTAATCTTGGGGCATTTGCCAGTGAATTGACCAAAGTACAGCTAAGCAAGAAAATAGCTTTTTCACAGCTGAAAATGAGTCAGCTGTCCATCTCAGCCCTTCAAATCAAGAAAAGACAAGACCTGCAGCATGGGGAAGGGAGTAAGGTTTTGTCAATAAAGGCAGGCTGTGACCCCCTCTTACCTTGATGAATAGTAATAGCCCTGTGCTCCTAACTAGGAGGGGAAAAACAGCCTCTGCCAAGTACATCATCATCCACCTCCCTCATACATCACCTCTGAACCTTCATACCCCAATCACACACCAGTGGGTGGTTATCAAGGGTTGATGAACAACTGTTCTTCTCTGGAAATTCTCAATTTAACAGAGGCTCCCTCTGTGTCTCAATAGTTGCACCAGGAGCCCTGTCCATCTCCCATGGCCTAAAAAAAGCCATTCGTGAACGCAGGCAAGCACAAGAGCTGAGTAAACTTGGACACAGCTCCCAGCCAAATTATGAGCCTGTTGCCAAACATGGAGAAAAGTGCATCTGATTCTTCTGTTGAGGCGTCCAAGGAGGGCCACAAAATTATAGTTCAAACTATAAACAGAATGAGTACATTTTGTTCATTTTCCTGTTCTCTTTATAATCGATGCAATATGAAGAACTGCTATCAGTGGAGAGTTATACAATCAGATGGCAGCAATAAAAAGACCGTTAGCAAATCGAGGATATCATAGGAGGTTGACTGGAGGAAGCAGTTATAAAACAAGACCTTTTATATCTATTTAGATGAGAACATCAGATTCGTGACAAAGTCATTTTGATGTCTGTCTACCCACTTCAGACTCAACTAATGGGCATCTGCGTCCTGATTTAGAGTGGCTGCCTAGAGAAGGGTCAGTTCCAAGGATTATATATGCACGGGCATGCACCTTAACTAAGATGTGTGTTATATACAGTGACAGCATAGCCACATATAGATGGGTTAATCTTATGCACACAATATATGCACATGCAGAATTTCATAATTATTGTCTGTTTTAGTGTTTCCTCATTCCATTAGACTCACGGAAGGTTTTATTTTTTGTTATTGTTATTTTAGCACAAATTGGACCGCAGGTTCAGAGTCTCACAAATCTGTGGCGTGGAGAATAGAAGATGGGCGTCTCCACCAGCTGTCAGCGGGGAGCCTTTACTGGAGCATCTTTTGTTCTTTGGAATCTGAAAAGGTCCTGGTTCTCAGATGGTCTTCAGACTTATTTTCTTCTCTTACAGCCATCTCGCCTCCGATATCTGCAGAATGCACTTGGAAAATCTAGGGACTATCAAAATGAGAGCTGTAAAGCTTTAAAAACAAACAGACATTTCACCTGTCTCTAATCAGCCCCATCTCATGGTTTGGCTTTGATTTCCCCAGTGCAGAAAAGAAACGTATAGGATTTTAATTTCCTTGGCTCCCAAGAGCAGTATGAATGAGACTGCAGCATTGCATTCGGCTTGTGTTATTAATGGGCTCCATGCTTGCAAATGTCTCATTCAATATATTTGCTCAAAGTGCTTCCAAAAAAGGGGGGGAAAGAAGAAAGAAAACATCAGGTTTCTAGGTCTAATGTATGTGACCTGACAGCATGAATACATTAGATCTTCCACAGAAACATACAATTCCAGCACTGTGCATTGCATCTCTAGCCTTTTTATCTTCATCTGGACTCTAATCAACGTGCGAGCGCACCGCCTGGAAATAAGCCCCATTTTCCTGCCATTCTGGCTCATACTTTCTCTCCATTTGAAAGGGTATGACATGCCTTCTTATAAAGTCACTGTGAGTGGGGGATGTTTCTGAGCTCTCTGTTCAAGCATCCTGAGCATCTTCCAATGCAAGTGAGTTGATTTTTTTTTTTTTTTGCCAAGTTGCTTGGCCCCCTGATGCCAGAGCCAAGACTCCCCCAGATCCCCTGCAGGCACGAGGCAGCATGGCTCTGCTGAAGGCCATATGCTCCTGTCTCGCTGCTGAGGATCTCATACATCATTTTCCAGGCACAAGGAAGGTAAGGCCCAATAATCCTAAACTGAGACCTTTGAGATCTCAGTTGTCTTCTAAAACTTCAGGCAGGTCATGGCATTTCCCCACTTCATGTCTGGTTTTCCCTTCCCATGCTCTGGCTTATCTGCAAGCCTTTAAGTTCTTAAAAGGAAGAGCTGGTTTATATTATGCATCTGGACAGTGTCTAACACAAGAGGGCCCCAGTTTGATTAGGGTCTCTTGTGACTACCGTAATACAAATACTGCTAATAAAATGCATTTGAATCAGAAAAAAAAGCCAGTGATGCTTCTTTTCCACTTAGCTCTTACCTTGGGAAAGTCTGGGGGAGGTGAGCTTGTCAGCCAAAGGCAAGGCAGCCCAATGAGCCAACCCAGCATGGACAACCCTTGCTGCAAACCCAGCTGGGCAAGAGCTGTCCTGGTCTGTACGATGCTTTCCTGTGCCGGAGTGCTCTGCGCATCCAAATGTGCCACATCTTTGCCTTCCCAAAGCAGGGCCTGCTTCTGTTAATGGCAATTAATCACTTTATAGCCAGTCTTTTATTATTCTGAACACAGCAGATGTGTTTCCATTAATAGGTCCCCAAGTGAGCCTTATCCAGCATCACTGATACTTAATGAAGGAGATTATGTGGCCTAAATAGAGCTTTCATTTTCAGCATCCTCCTGTTTCTATCTGCACTACCCAGTAAGCAAACAAAATGAAGTGGGAATCTTGTTCCAGGCTCAGTTACAGTACCTAGAATAAACTTGCTGCCAAATAATAAAATGTGTCCGCTAGTTTCATGTAATTAGTAATAGCCAAAACTTGCGTTGGTATTTTTACAAGGATCTGAAACAAAACATTAAAAACAAGCACGTAGATGTCTTTATACTGTAGCAGTAATTCAAAGCTCCCCGCTTCCCCAATTAACCTCAATATTTGAGCAATGAGAGGGCAGGCGGCCGGCCCCCCGGGGACGGGTCTGTCTCCAGAATATTGTTCAATCTCGGGGAATTTTTCAAGTGCGCTGGTTGCCGTTAAAAAGTCATCACTTCTAACAGTGGCTAAGACCTAGCAAGTCTTTGGGTGCTTATAAAATAGTGTCTCACTGATGGTGGTAGCCCTGAGTGTTACCGAGCCGTGGCACGTGAGGTTTCCCAGCGGGTGCAGCCGCGTTTGGGCAGAGCGTGGCCCCGGAGGTGGGATGCTGACACTGGGCAGAGCATCTCATCTCTGCTCTGCAATCATTTTTGCTCCCCTAAATGATTTCTAGAACCAGATCCCTTCTACCCAAATGGCTTCCTCACCCATTCTCTGCTCTGCATTGTCTGGGGCTTACTGAAATTTCATATTTAACTTACTTGGATCTTAAAAGCAGATGGTCAAGAGGCTACATCTACTCCTTATTCCCAGCACAGTAAATAGAGGAGGCAGTTTCTTGCGTTAGACAGACAGAAAAAAATCCTGTGCATTTCAAATAAATCTTCTGGGATTCATAAGGAGCACCTCCACTGTATAAACATATCATATAATTTTAAAATCCAGAAGGATCATCTAATAAATTCTGTAGATCTGTCTTCCGCTGGTCTGCGCAATAAAGGATATTAAAATATGTAGTGTCTGCAGTATGGAGCCACTGGAGAGGGAGTTCGGTCACTCAGGACGGAGTATTTAGCCATTAGACAGTGACAAACTGGCCTTGTCCCTATAGGCAAGGTGGGAGTGCAGCCACATTTGAAATCACGGGGTATCGTTCTATGGACCACATTAACTCACAAGCATGTTTTTGGTCCCTGCACGAAATGCTTGAGGTATGACAGAATGGAAAAACGATGAACTTTCTTTCTCACACACATCAAAACAGCTTTACCATAAAAAAAAATAGATAACTGTCAAACAATCGCCCTTAGCCATGTCTCTTTAAAACAAAACAAAACAAAGTGTTGCGTTTTTAATTAAAGACCAATTAATTTGAATAAAGTGAGGAAATCACATCTGGGCCATTGCTGCTATACAGCTTCTAACCGCAGCATGCGTGAGGTTACGTCAAGGACTTGCTTGTCAACTTTGCTTTAACTCACATATGGGACCGGGTACGAAAGAAAACCCAAGAGTTTTTACTTTCTGCAGTAAAAGCCAAACTAACATAAAATGAGATTAATGGCAACAGCAGTGACTGCTTTCATTTCCCAATGAACTTTCTCAATAGTACCAGTAATCAAGATCAGGTTGGTTTTTCTTCTTTTATTTTTCTTTTTTTTTCAGAAAAAAACCAACTTTTCATCAGAGGAAAAAAGAAGAGATACTTAAAATACATAGACACATCTGTTCTCCCATATTAACAACATTACGTCTTTCTCCATGTGATGCATAATGAATCATCTCAGTGTGTTTTGCTTTATAGTTTGTACAAGTCCAATTCCTTATGACTATTACTGTAATAATAATATTTTCCAATTCAACAGTACCTTTCATTTTGAGTTTCTCAATGCAAGAAACCATAGCAAGAAGTGAAGTGTGTTGAAGCAGCTAGAAGGGAGGCACAGCTGTAATTACCAGAATTACAATTTGTCTTATAATGGGGAGAAGATAATGGTGCATATAATTTTATTTTTTTTTATGCAGACATATAATTTTCACTTCATTTTGGTTAAACAAGCAAGTATTGTCATCTTCATTTTTAATGCTTGGAAAAGCAAGACTTATAGCACCTCAAAAGTGCTTTTGTCTTTTTTCTCTTTCTTAAGAAGAATTAAGCAGCATCCCTCGTGAACGCTGAGCAGGTGAGAGCTCCCACCCAAGCCATTGCTGGCCCCGTGCGATGAGCTCAGGGCAGAGGTCCTGCAGCTCGTCCATCTTTCGGGGAGGTGGAGCTGAGGCTTTAACAGAGCAGAGAGATGAGCATCCAGCATCCTGCATTATGGTCCTTGCTCTGCTGCTGACTGGATGTCCTCAGGCAACATGTTTGCCTTTGTGGGCTTCACTCAGTGCAGCTGTGGATATTACTGGTGCTCCTCACCTATCAAAATCATATCTGGTTTTCTTTTCCTTCCCCATGGCTACTTGGAAAATCTAATCTGGGCTAACTTTTTTCCTCTGAATTAGTTAAACTGCAGTAAACCCCAGTTCAGATGCTCTGGATTAGTGGGGATTAATGCTCCTAAGTAGGTACCAAAGCCATATCTACACATTTCCAGTCAGTGGAAAACCACAAAACTTGGACACTTGCATTGGCTTTATAGGAATTGTTAATCTGATTTGGCAGCAGTAATTAACAGTTCCTCGAAAGATATAGATCCTGATTCATTTGAGCATGTGTCTTAAATGCTGCATGAGGACAAGTGTCTTGTTTGTGTTTGCTACCAACATCCAACAGGAGCAAAGGAATGTTTTCTGCAGCAAGGAATGATAACGATGGGTCTTTATTTAAAAAAAAAAAAAAAAGAAGAAAGAAGAAGAAAGAGCAAGAATCCTTGATTCAATTAAGTCTTAGTCATGTAAATAGTTGGGAGTTTCCAGAAAGTAATGGCTTTATAGCAGGATGCCAATGTAGTGTATAATTAAAATGTAAAAAATGTAGGAAGGTTGCCAAGCCTTTGATAATAAACAAGATTTTCCTAACCCACCCATGACTTGGCATTCTGATCCTGAAACTTATCAACAGGAAAAGGTGATGATTTCTTTTTTTGGACTGGAATGGAAAATAAGTTAGTTTGTAGAGAAATAAATCTTGTTCACAAACTTTATTTGCTCATTACGAAGGCTTTTAGTATTTGATCACACTTTAAACGAGAAGGATTTTCTGGAAAGGATTTTTGTTTTGTTTGATTGGTTGCTTTATATAATAACTGCTTTCTATTGTATAATACGAAAAGCAATGCAAAGCAATCAGCTTTTACATAACAACAATTTAATTACAATAATTTAATTCAGCTTCACTGTGCTGTACCAAAATGATAACAAGACTAAGCCCGACATCGGCAGCAAATATCAGTGTTTAGCACAGAGGAATCCCAAAATATCATTGAATGCTTTCCCCAGTTTCTCAACCAGCAGTCCTAAGCAATGTCGTTCTCAAGCCCTACACAGCTTTGTTATTAGTTATACCCTCCTCTGACTTGGGAATCGGCTAGAACCATTGACATAAGGTGATTGAACCGATCATCAGTTCTGTGTCATTGTACAAATGGAGTATCATCGAGCAGAGTCAAACTGTGGGAACTTGCTAATGTCCCACCTAAAGCCTCTAAGTCCAGGAAGAGTTTTTCCATGTACTTCAAACACTGAACGAGGGTGAATTTTAAAATGCAATATTGTGTTTTCCTTTATTACACTTACACTTGCATGAAAGTGGTCATTAAATGCAATATTGTAAGCAGTAAAACTTCTTACACAAAGTAGAAAGGGTGAGCAGAAAGGAAAGGCTTTTAGACTCTAACTTTTACTTCTTATAAAGTTCCTTCTGGTATGGTCAAATCTTGTGGAACTGGCAGAAAGATGAATCCACCTCTGATAGGGCTTTCCCATCTGAGCTCTTCATTGCCCTTTCATCATGAACCTCCAGCAGCGTAAATGCCTCCTGCCAACCTTGGGCATTCAGCCCCCTGTGAGCTGCAAGCTGGCAAACGAGAGCCAATCATCTCAAATAAACCCTGTTGGGAGCTGAGCAGGTTGGTCAGGTGTGAAGTTAACCCTCCAAACGGTTTACTACTGGTGCCCCAGTTGGATGCTACCATGGGAAGGAATGAAAAAGATTTGGACACGAGTCCTGCCATCCTCGCTGGAGAGTGGAAAGGTTCAGCACCCCCGAGATGCCACAAATTTAAGCTTCATTTACATTTCAGAGTAGGAATCTCCAAATATCTGTGATCTCCAGGGCAGCGTCTCAATTCTTTGTCCCATTGAACATTTATTTTTCCTTGTAGCACTGTGTGAAGTCCAGGCTTCACATTTTAAACCATAAATACATAAGATCAGTAAAAGATCCAACTAATCAGACATACCCTCCCTGATTAGTCTTGATGAACAGTTGGGATGGCAGATTTTCTTATCCAGGTGTCTTTGATGTAGGGTTCGTTCCTCCCTGTGTTTTTGTGGAGGGGTCTTTGTGATCGCAGAGCTTGAACTTTTGCAAAACACAAGCTCTCCAATTTCATCAGAATTTATTTGTTATCAGGCAACTAAAAAGTAACATTATGCTCGGGAAATTCAAGCAAGAACTAAACAACAAGTCATATACTGTTCAGCTAAACTTCTCAAAGTATATTTATGTGTTTTAATATAGCACCAAGCATGTTCGCATTTTTTATTGCAGAATATAGCATTCAGCAGCCTGTGATACAACAGCTCAGACTGTTGGCAGCAATGATCCAGTTTCCATTTCTTTGAGTGCAAGATTCAGGGTGTGGAAACTTTCTACTTCCTTGGAAACTCTTCTGAAAACGGGTTTTCACTCAATTCAGCCTCTAAGTGTTTAAGAGGTGACTGAAATTCTGAAAGTGGACTGACTGTTTTAGTGCCATTGGCAACCTTGGGAAGTTTCTCACTATGTGAAGGAAAAGGGGGGGATAAAAGTGGGGGAGAAATCTACATTATTAAAAATCTAACTCAGGATTTTCAGTGAGCACCTTCTCTCTCCCTCCTTCTACTCCTTTGAAAAGCAGGAGGTGAAAATAGCATGATACTTTTCACTTCGAAATATTATTCACCCTCTGCATCAAAATTTCTACCCTTGCAGTTGTAGCTTCACTGTCTGCTCTTGCTCAGCACCTCTGATTCAATGTGGTTGGCTAAAAGCTCAATTTAACCAAAAAAAAAAAATAAAAATACACTTCAGAAAATTCCCACCATTGTCCAAGTAACAGGCAAGATTTTGCCTGAATATATGTCATGACTAGAAGAATATTCCAAAAGAAAATGGTAATGGGGCACTGGTGACTGACCTGAGATAGAGAATCCCATAGGATGGGATTAATTTCATCCAAGTTTGCCCATCTAAATTAGGTGTCTATTTAAAGCTGATTGTCTGCAGTTCCTCTCGAGTCACTGGTGGTGGGAGACAACTGCTTTCAGAGCGTGATTCACCCCATCCGGAGCTGGGTGGATGAATCACCCTCTGGATGCTCTTGCCATTCCCTGCTGACAATGGCAGAAAGAAGAGGACGATCTCAGGCCATGTGCCACTCCGAAGCGGCTGCTGCCAAGCGGGATGAGTGAGGCGCACAGATTTCTCTCCCCTGCGAGACTCTCGATGGGGTGTGTGCTGCAGGACTTGGGGACGCTTGTCTTCGCTGGTGCTCCATCTGCCGCGGTACAGTCAGGTCAAGAGCCAGCATTTAGTCGCCTCAGGTATATACAAAATCAGCAGCAGCCCACAGAAGTCTAATTTAGAAAAGGTAGTCACTGCCCAGTGTTATTAATAGCTAGCGATTAGCTGGAGAAGAAAGAGACATTTCTTGGCTGTTGGGTAGTGAGGGAGTCCTCTTAAGGCTGGATTAAATGGAAAAATGCCTTACTTAAAAGTCCATTGTATTATCGGTCCACCTACCAGATATTAGCAGCTTAAAGGCAGGAAAGGAATAAAACTACTCGTAAATTCAAAGACAGAAATAAACTCAGCCTTTCTCAGAGTTTGTTCAGAAAAAAGATAATAATAAAATCCTGCCTTCCTCAAGCCTAATCTCATCTCACTGTGTGTGATTTTACAACGGAGCCACCAGTTCAGAACTGGGGACTCAACAATCCCAAGAAACTAAAAGATGGACCAGTTGCTGCTCTGAAATACCTTTGTGAGAGTCAGGCAGTTGGCCCGTGGCCGCAGGGCAATCAGCAGCCAGGACAGGGGAATCCCCTCTCGGATCTGTAATCCCAGGGTAAATCCTCCTAGACCCAGCTTTCTTCTCTGACCTTTCAGTAACAGCAGGTATGAAAACCAGGCAACATACAACCCAGTTTAAAGCCCACTTTCTCCAAACCATATGACCCTTGATTTTGGAATGATTTGGGTTCTGGCATTTGTAAGTAAAATCTAGCAGCAACGAACACAATTTTATTCACAGTAATCTCACAGGTTTATTGATGTCTTAGCACATATCTTAGATTACTAGGCAGTTGCAAGACTGCCACATAATAGAGAAAACTTGTGAAACCTCTGTTCAAATATCTTTCTCTATTGCTTTATTCACAGCTGGCATAGCTGGCTGGAGAAGGCTTCTGTAGCCAGTGGTTTGACATATTTTTGTGTAGTTTAACAAGACAGTCATAAGATTTTATGAACTTTCTGCCTAGTTGAAATAGTCTGATTTGTGTCTCTGCTTAACTTTGGTCTCTTAATCTTGTCCTAATCTCACTTTTTTCTTTTTTTCTTTTTTTTTTTTTTTTCACTCCACTTTTAGACTTCAACATTCCTTACCTTTGGGCAACCTTCATTATACAACAAAAAAAAAATTAGTACTGAACAAACTAACCTTGGGATGGTTAAAGAAATAACTCTTTTCCCAATGGAAATATCTGAAATTCCTCAGCAATACCATGAGAAACTAATCTTGAATTTGATCTGATTTTACAGGGTGATTCATGGTTTCTGACTCAAGAAAAGTAAACTTGTTGATTATAGTTTAGGTGCCTCATCTTTAACGAAAAGACACTATTTATTTTGTTACTTTCTCTCTAACCAAAGAAAATATTTTTTTTTCTATGTCACCAATATATTATCAATATTAATAGCTGGCTCTGCCCCACTGTGGGCAGAGTAACGCTTGGAAACTTAACATTTCTCACCAACCAGCCAAAGGAAACAAGTCAGGACCCAAAGAAATGGGAGGAGTTTGCAATGAAGCTCCTCTTGGGCTGCTCAGCCAGCGGGTTCAGGGACAGCAGAGCATCCTCTCGGCTGTACTCCCCTGACCTCTGTTTCCAGTTGGCCCCGTCCATTTTTGTTGTTGTTGCTGTTTTAATGGAACATCTTGGAACAGACTGTCCATTTCTCAGGGTAAGGCTAATGCACATACCATAACACAGCATTTTCAGTTGCCATGGAAGGAACGGGGATGCTTTTATACCCTGGGTGAGGTATTCTTGGCAGTCCCTGGGATTTATTCGCCCCCCCGGCGGGTCTGTACGGGGAATAAAACACTCTGTCGTGTGACTAGCTGGTTATCCCTCAGTCCCAGAGCCGTGATTGCATCACTACACCTGGATGTCCATCACCTGGCAGATATACGAGAGATTTTTTTTCTTGTATGGTAAATATAGTAGTTTCCTACAAGGCACTTCCCTTCAGGTGTGGGTGGGAGATGTGCCTTTTGGTGTGAACGTGGCAAAGCCACACAATGCCATAAGCCTCTGCAGCAATAAAAAACAATGTGAATTGAGCAGAAAGCAAATGCACACCCTAATCTTGTGTTTATCCCAATTCATGCTTAACTTACCCACTTTCACAGTCCCACTGACATCGGGGTGTTTACCAGCCCAGGGACACGAGAGGGAACTGGCTTGTCCTCGGTCTCTGTCCCTGCAGTGATGGGGAGACACCTCCAGAGGTGACACCCAAATTCGGGTACCAACACCTGAATCCGGGTACCAACACCCGAAGCAGCCTGGATGCTGTCTGGGCTGTCCCAGGAGCTGAGCTTTAAAGCAGATGCTGCCTCGGGGGGAACTGGCTGTGGTGCCTCTGCCGCACTTGCTGGGAGAGAACAAGAGTATTAAAATATGAATATTTTATTATTGTTATCTACAATAAAACAGCTACGTTCACTGTCGTCAGAATGCTGGGGCAGAAGGAAATACTATTGAATTATTAATTTGTGAAGGATAATTAATAGGAAGGATGCTACAAAAGTCTGCAGCTAGAAGTTCAGAGCCTGCTCGTACGCAGCTGTGAACAGCCATCACCTGGCCCGGTCTTTCGGTGGCCAATTACACCATTTGGCATCATACACACACCCAAACAAGACTTAAAATAATTACACCAGCACACTAACCCGGCGATAGAGAGCCTTTGTTCACAGCAGAAGACAAGTGAAAGAATTTGATTTAACATTGATTACCAAAAAAAAAAAATAAAAATAAAACAAAAGCTCTTGCCAGCTGTTCCTTTTAACCGAGCCAATGCAGCACATGATACAAAGCAGATTGCCCAGACTGACACGGGCTGAATTTCTGATTCCTAGACTTGTTCTCTTTTTTGACATGTGCGACTGAAACCTAATTTAAGTTGTTGTTTCTACAAGGTAAAGATGTTGTCGTAATTATCTGCTGCAGTTGTTGTTAACTTTTCTCGACTTGCTGATTCACTGCCGTGCCTTCTCCCGTAAGCAAGCTCCAAAGGAAGGATGAGATTGCAAAAACAGCATGTGCTGGGAAAATGGAAATTGCTTTTGCTCCTGGACCAGCACTGTTTTAGCCAGAGTTCTGGGCTGTGCTGGCTGCAGCTCCCTTCCTCCTGCTGCCTCCCACCACCCCCAACACCCTGGAACATAACAACAGGAGGTACTAAAATCCAAGGTGGCTTCTTGAAGCCACTTACTCTTTCTTCTTCCCTGTGGATATTTGCAGCCTGGAGCTGCTCCGCAGTAGCAGCCTGGTTGGCACAGTGGATCAGGTTCTGGATGGACAACATGGGCTTCTCCCCGCACAGTGGTTCCTCCTAGCCTTTTTTCCTCAAGCAGGTTTCATTGCCCAGAGAAGTTGTGGACGCCCCATCCCTGGAGGGGTTCAATACCAGGCTGGATGGGGCTTTGAGCAACCTGGTCTGGTGGGAGGTGTCCCTGCCCA
>JAOXJM010000003.1:35994055-36090348 GCA_026413425.1 Tringa solitaria
GTTCAAGGCCAGGTTGGAGGGGGCTTGGAGCAACCTGGGCTGGTGGGAGGTGTCCGTGCCCAGGGCAGGGGGTTGGGATGAGATGATCTTTAAGGTCCTTTCCAACTCTAACCATTCTATGGTTCTGTGATTTCAGCCAGTTATCATCAGCTCTCACCACTGAAATTGGTGCTAAGGGACTTGCCCCCTCCCATGGGAGCAGCCAGCAGCTCCAGGTACCCTCACTGCATCATTGACAGGGACACAGGAACCTTAAAGTCGTGAGAAGATAATTAGGAAAAAAAAAAAATTAAAAAAATCCCAAATTACCAACCTAGTTAATCCTAAAGTTGCCCCTGCCTCATTTAAAATGCTGCCTTGTGTCACTTGTTCTTAAAGTTTGCAGGCACCTTAGCCTTGTATTTTTTCTTCATCAAATGTATATGTTCCCCTTAAAAAGAAAAAAAAAAACACGATAGAACCTATGTACATTGCTGTAAGACTGTAAAATTTAATAGCAAACAGATTACATACTTAGCAATAGACTAAGCACAATTAGGCCTCACATTCCTCTCACTCCTATAAATAACTCTCAGTTTCCTCTCTGTGTCTGCAAATTTCATTAGTATGATGGAAAGAAAAGAAAAATACACACACACACACACGCACACATACACACGCACTCACACAAAAGCCCCAAGCTCTCTTTTCTTGCAAAGTCCAGAGCCGATCTCTCAATCAAGGGCTTTGTTCAGCCTGGGGGAGGAGCGGGGAGTTAAAATACCCACCCCCACCAACCCCTGGGCCATGTGTTCCTGGCCACGAAGGGAAAATTTTCTGCAGATGGCTTAGGAATTCACCTGCAAGAAACAACAAAAGGAAAAAAATCCCCCCTCTTGGCTACTCTGTGTGTGCAACCTGCAGCTGAGGCTGTGGGGAGAGGGGATGTGCCGCTGCCTTTGGGAACACCATCACCTCTGCTTGTCCTCCACACCAGCAGGAAGGGTGGACGTCATCCCCAGGTCAAAGCCACCCCTCAAACACCTCCATCATAAGCGTGCCCCCTTTGAGATCTCTGCTTAGGCTTGAAGGCCCCCATCCCTGGAGGGGTTCAAGGCCAGGTTGGATGGGGCTTTGAGAAACCTGGTCTGGTGGGAGGTGTCCCTGCCAGGGCAGGGGGGTGGAAGTGGATGATCCTTAAAGTCCCTTCCTTCCCAAATCATTCTATAAAGGTTCCTGATGGTCAGATTCAGCTGTGAATTTCATTCTCTAGAAAAGAGACAACTCTACAATTGTTCACTGATTATTCAGGGCTCAGAGGTCTGGACAGTACAATGCAGATCTTCAGCACCTGCATCTTATCTTCCCTGCGTGGAGAGTCACCACATCTCCTCTGCACTAAGTGCACAAAAATACAAGGTGTAATTCCATGGAGTGGAAGAGTACACAGTGCTGGCCTCTTCTATCCCTGAGCTGTACTGAAGTGACCTCAGCTAAGATATTAAGAGGAAAAAAAAATGTTTAAAAGGTTCTTATTAAACACAAGGAGAAAAAAAAAAAGGAACGATTTAAAAAAGGATCAAGCTCAGACAGGCATGTGCAAAGCCTTGGAAACCTGATGTAGTCAACGCTAAGACTTCATTGATAAAAACTGGAGATGTTTCCTTGATTCTCAGTGCTGTTGCATTGCACTGACTGGCTATTTCGTCCAGGGTAATTTCAGACAGGACAAAATACAGTGGCTGAGGTGCAAGACAGCCTGGGCAAATGGACTTATGCCGCATGGAAATGGTGGCAGCAACATTCAGGTGAGAACGTGGGGAACTCAGCTCATGTGTTCCATTTAAAGCGTATCTGAAACTCTGCACCAGCGGAAATGTTAGTTGTTAATAGCTCTTATAACATTTGGCAGGAGAGAGATTTGGAGAGTTACACCAGGAAAAAGCTCTCGAAAGACAAAATCGGTATTTCTGCTGTGCAGAAGCTCACTCTGTGCAAGGAGGAGCTGTGTGTCTCATCCTTGGAGCCAGGACCGTGTCTGCCACTGCCACCCGGACCTCATCATCTGCAGCTCCATGGCAGGAGGCACAGCTAAAGCTGCTGTCCCCTCAATCTGTACTCTGCTAATTTGGCTCTATTCTTTTGGGCATCCCCCTTCATAAGCCACATCAGAGGTAGGGGGAGAGAAATGAGGTCGTGAGTGGTTTTTTTCCCCTTGACAGCAGAGACATCTTTATTTTTCTTTCTATGTGTTCTCAGCTGACTGACATGTTAGTATCCCAAAGTATGTTGAATAAATAATAAAACCCATGCAGTTCAATGAATTATTTGCTCTTTTTTCTAAGAAAAAGAAGGATTTCTTTCCCTTTCTTTCCCTTCCCACACCCTTCTCCTTTCATCTTTTGAAGACCCATATAAGAAATGATGGGCAGCCATCCAGAAATAATGAGACAAAGATGATAATGTAAACCTCAGAAGAGAAAGAGTTGGCTATTGCAGACTTTTTACATTTGCAGGGCTGTATATGGCCAATAGAAAGAAACACAGCCTGTCGAGCATGCAGAGCAATCCAAGATACATTAAAAGAACATCCATCAGCTGAATATAAGGCATAGACAAGCGCCTAAGTCTAAATGTAGGTGCTAGAACGTGAGCACCCCAAGTCTCAGAGGAGCTGAGCATCTATAGGTAAGTCCAAAGTTGATAGATAGATAGATTCTCCAAATTTTTTGGTGTTTAGGGTGCCTCATAAAACCCTTGCCAACCTCGAAAGGGTAGCACTTACCAGCTTGTACTCTGCCATTTTGTTCTCTTTTTCTCACGTCAGAGTCTCAGCAACCCAATTTAATCCTTGCACCCTTATCTTCCTCTGACTTTCTGAATTCCATTAAATTTTTACCAAAGTGAAATAATTGCCTGGCTTTTTTTCTGCATTCAGTTCATTGTTGTTTTAGTCTCCAGTGGCTGGAGGATGCTGAGATTGAAAGATCCAGATGAATCTAAGGAGTTAAAGGCTGGAAGAGCCTATTGTTCTGCCTCAACATTTAATGAGTTCTTACCCAATCTATTACTTTGCCTCATCTCTCCATTCCTATCAGCAGTAGAGTAGCACCTTGCGTCTGCAAATAATCAGGTCCTGGTCCTAAGCCCCATAATGAGTTCATCCCAATGCAAAAAAGAAAGAAATGTTATCTCTAATGCGTTAAAAAGCCAAATTGCTGCCTACCTTTGAAGTAAAGTCCCAATCAACAGTATTGAGAAAATGAATCACTTGCGAAGCCACACTTTGAACACCACGTCGTTATTATTAGAACGGGGAAGCAGGGCTGAAGATAAAGTTTGATTCAACACAATGGAAAAATACTGTACAGTGGGAGAGAGGCCTGCCTGCTAAAGAGATAATGCCAAGTTTGATGAGAAAACACTTTATATTTCCTGTCCCTTGAAATCAGAGTGCACATTTTCCAGGTCGACTGGAAAGAAACAGGTTGTGAGATGTCACTCAACATTTGCGGGGAGGAGACCTCCCTTTGCCAGACGCGGTTTATACAGAGGCAACATGCGGCGCTCACCAATATTGTTTTACAGAGTACGAAATGTTTCCATCTCTAGACAACCTGCAAACTGAGGATAACCAGGCAGGCTGGCGTGGTTCTGACCCATGCTTTAACCTCCCAGCTTTCAACGATTTCTCCCTCCAAGGGACCCGTTAGAAAAATTCACTTTAATTTCATTGCACACTCCCTTCTCTTTGTAGATAAGAAAACAAAGTCACCTTGACTTTTCTGTCCTCAAGAGTGAGGGAAACCCTCAGTTTTGGAGGGCCTATGAATGAATTTTAACCAGACACGGATGCAGGCCGTGGTTTGCCAAGATGTGATTTCTGCTGAGCAAATCGTCTTTGCCATCCAAAGCAAGGATGTAGTGGGGAAAGCATATTGTCCTTCCCTGGTAGAGCACAGTAAGCATGACAGGCAGGAGATACAGCTTCATAATGTCCCTTTCACACTCATTTCCCTGCCCAGGGAACAAGAGCTTCTCAAATACGGGGGAAAGGGAAGGGTGGTCTTTGTGTTTTTTTAATACACAGTACTCAAACAGAACCTCATACCAGAGATTCGAAAGGATAGTTTTGCACTTGATGTATAAACCATATCATCCAAAATAATGTAGACAAATCTTTCCATTAACTAAATGACTCCTTCTGAACAGGTTGTAAAACTTGGTTCCTTCACTCTGGATTCAGTTAAGCCTCACCTCCTTGGCTGGCTGTGGCAGTGGCTGCCGAGGGAAGAGTGTTAAGCAGAGCTTTGCAAACTGTTGTCCCACTTTCTGCTCCTCTTATAAATGCAAAGCTGACACCAGGCTCATGGATACACCAGCTGAGATCAAGGACACCCTCAAAAACCCTGACTAAGAGCTTGAATTTACCACAAAGCCCAGCATTTTGACCAAATTCCCATGACCAGAGTCAAAAGTAGGAAGTGGGAACTGACCAATGAGCAATGCAAAATGACATATTCTCCTGGGCTGAGGTTCACCCAGACCAGAAGCAGTCAGCTGAGGGTCTGCTCACTAATTAAATCCCATTTTGACACTTTTTTATAGCAGGGCCTGGGTTTGCAACCCACTGTTCTGGAGAGACCTGGGAAGAGAGCAGCAACGGGATCTTCCCACACCAACACGTCAGCTTGGGTCATGTTGTTCCAGTTACAAACTTCACATCAGAAGAAACCCAGTTGAATTGATTTGCCAGCTCCTCGAAAGATATAACGTCAGCTCCACCATCCCTGACAGGCTGAACATCTGCTTTTGCTGATGTATGAGCAGGAAAACACTTGTTTCATAGATCTCGAAACACCGTTGTCTGTTAGACAGGAAGGTCCCTCTGCGGCACAGAACACATGTACAGTCTCTCCTGTGGCTAAAATATATTCTTATTCATTCACCCAATTTCCACTTTGGCTGAATGAAGCTGCTTTTTTTTTTTTTTTTTTAATGTTCCCTTTTCACTCGTGCACTCAGTAACATTCATGTCTTTTTCACCCACGGATAATTGAATCTCCAAAGCACACCACCACTATCAACATTAAATCTTCCCTGACATATATACACTTTATTGAATTTTATTAAAACACATTGGTGCTTCACTGAAATCATGAAAAAGCATCTCCCTGGAAAACTAAATCCTTTCCAAGAAACAAAAAGTCTGTTTTGAGGACCCCAGAGCAAATGATGACAAAGTCTTGTTTTACTCGCTATCTGGAAGGATATTTTTACTAAATCTGGGAAGATGCACAAGAAATGGAAATGTAATTTTCCCCACAGTGATTGTGGGCCCACATGGACAAATAGGAGGAGAAGAAATAGGTCGTATCCAAAATAAGACCAGAAGGACTTTTGGGGCTACCAAACCCATATTTGTACTGTGCCCCATAGCTCCAGGTGGATGTTCCCTGGGAACTATGGAGCTAGGTATAATAATGCAGAAGAATGGTTTTTTCTGATCCCTGAAACATGATGTCAGAGAGTCCAAGAGAAGAACAGCCATGGCTGTCAACCCCTAATTAGAAGCAAGTAATAAAACTGAAGCAATAGATGACTGGCATTTAGGTTACTCTGCAATTAATAAAGTTTTAAAGGCCTGATGGGTTTCTTTACTCATTCCTTCTGCAAGGGGCTGGAAAGGGGCCGAGCCAAGTGCTTATTGCGTGTGAGCTTGATCAGCGGTGATGTAACGTGATTGCACTTTCAGACTGGTGCGTGTTGTGTAAGGCAAAATAACCTCAGCAACAGCTGACTGAAACCACAAAAAAGAGCCTGGACAAAGCTTTTAGAATTCCAGTTTGAGACTCAGTCCTTTGCCATTCCTGCACAGCACCGAATAATGTAAAGTCACAAAAAAAAGTTTTTATAGAGGCAGGAAAAAATGTCTATTATCGAGCTTGTCTAAGACAATCTCAGTAAAACCTGCTCCTTCCGTTATTACACAGTGGAGCATATGCTGAAATTTGTATTTTTGTTTCTGTGAGTCAGTCATAAAGACACAGTGGGTTCTGTGAAAACAAGACAACTTTTTTTCCTTTAGAAAGCCATAAACATCAGCATGCAATAAGATGCTGTTCTTGGGAATGTGCCCGTTTTACAGAAATGAAGGACCAAGGAGAAGAAAAGAATAAAGTGATCAGAATTAGGGACCGAGCTCTGGTGACTGCAACAGCTTCATACCTACCTGTGGGAAAGGGACTTGTCAAAGGCCCCCAGCTCTTGCTGACCATCACCGGGAGCACTTTTCCCCTTGCCTGCTTTTGGGAAGCTGGAAGTTTGATGACCAGCCGAGGGTCCCTGCGCAGGTGATGGAGGGAGTCAGGAAATACAGGACCACTTCTCCTAGAAGAGGGGGAATTGCTCTTTTAAAGGATGAGGTGTGTGTCACCTAACAGTAGGCATCATTATTGTCCCAAGGGCAGTGAGCTGAGCGTGTGACATGCAGTGTAGTTGTTGTCACCTCCGATGAGGGTGCTGTGACATGTTTGAGCGTACAGTACAGATGCTTTAGGAATGCAAAACACTTACTTGTGAAGTCTTAAGCTGCTTTTGCCTCAAGCGTTGCAATCAAAACAAAAGAAAATATTACTTTTGTTTTACTAATCTTCTGTAGACTTGGTAAAATACATAATACGTTCCATTAAGCTCAAGTTAGTTAATTACTAGTTAGGAAATCCAATATGTTCTCAGGGTTATTTTCCAGTTGTCATTTTGCAAGAGAATTTTGCTTTGACGTCATTGAGACACAAAAAACATTCTGTGGACAAAAGAAACCACAAATAGAGGAAAATATATCAATATTGTTTTTCTTATAGCCTGCCACTCATTGGGTGGAATTTTTTGCAATATCGTGAGCCTGCCTCTGGCAAAGCTCCGTTTTCAAGCCTAATGTGTGCGATAATAGAAGACAGCTTATGGAGCCATTCCTGGAAAAGTTTTGCAGATCTTGCAAGTCCTTTAAGGGCTGTGTTCAGGGAGGCGAAACACTGACCTGCATCTCAAGGAAGAGTCCCCACTGGGAAAAAAACATATATACACATGTATATTTTCATGCTGTAATTTCAGAACATGGTTTAATTATTTTTTTCTTAAATTCTTTTGCATTCCCACCCAGGTGTAAATCTGTTCCATGACCTTCATCAGTTAACAAGAAAATTAGCGTTAACAAGATGCCCTACTTGGAACAGAGAGATGTTTATGCTCATTAATATTAATCTGATCATCCACTGAATCCATTGTCCTGCTTCAGCATTAGCCAAATTAAATGATAATTTCAAGTTCATTATCAGTTACAGACTGACTCTAACAATGTCTCTAATATGACTAATTGCCATCATCTAGTTTATTTACATACAAAGCCATAAAAACAGCTATCAAATCAAAATCCATGGTCAGTTGTTCTGTACACGGTGCATGTTTGTGTATAGAAGTGCTGACTGCAAAAGTTGCTACAATAAAACATATTCTTTTGGATTTTGCAGGGCTGAAGTGGAAGTTAAATAGAAATGTTTAACAAAATGTTGTGTGTTTTTTTTCCTCTGGAATTTTGTTTTGGAAGAGAACCTGAGGGAAAAAATTCTGACAATGTCAAAATATTCTGTTTTGACTATTTCGGAACAAAATGTTTAGAGTTTCCTTTTTGAAATGGCTTTTGTTTTGAATTTTTTGGATTTGTTATATTTTCTCTGATATATTTATATATTAAATATATTATATTATAGAAATAAAAGTTAGAAATCTATAATGAAAATAATTGGGTTTATCTACAGAAAACATTTTCTGGATTCTTCCTGTGGAAAATTTGACTTTGGAGCTTTGCACAATCTCTGGTGTGTTACAAAGGACTAAACGCTGCGTTGGCCTTGAAGGGTGCAGCAGAGAAACCAGCCTCAATATCTTTCTTAATCCTGTAGGAGGACCCAGCAGTTTCTAGCACAGATCCAGCTTGGGTTAAAAGCACCAGGTGCTGGTTTTAAGAAGGGCCAATAGAGGGATGCTGGCGCACATGGATCTCGTGCCCTTTGCTTCCCTGCCACTTACCACGAGATTCCTCCAGATTTATCGGCAGCAATGTCAAGTGATGAAGTGCTAAAGAGAGTTTATGGTCTACACCCCACTATGGATGTGATACTTTTCCATACTTTTTTTTTGACATTTGCAATACAGACCCAGGAGAAGGAATTTCCCTCCAAAGGCTGCACCCACGCTGTGTGCATCCAACCAAAGAGGCCATTGCAATTAGAACAACTTTTCAAGGAGATCAAGCTTAATCTCTTTACTCTTGGCTTCCCGTTGCTCACTATTTTGAGGGTTACATACCTGCTTTGGATGTGCTGATTGCAGAGAGGTTGCCCAGAGAGGCTGTGGGGTCTCCATCCTTGGAGATACTCGAAACCTGACTGGACATGGTCCTGAGCATCCTGCTCTGGGTGACCCTGCCTTGAGCCAGGGGACTAGCGGGTCCCTGGAGACATCAGCCAGCCTCAGCCTCCTGTGAGTCCATGGGACAGCAGAGAAAGAGAAAAAATTGATGGTGAGCCCGTGTGTAAACACAACCAAGCTGCGCGTTCCCTGTGCACAAAGAAGAGCATATGGTTTTTTCTTCAACATTGAAGAAAAATGGTACAATTGCATATTTTTTTTTCCATGTTCAGAGGCAGACATATCTTCCAGGTAGCAAAGGCACAGCACCAGGTAAACTCCATCCTGCCTTATTCCTCGTAACACAGAGATTCCTGTTGCTCCCTCTGCTAGCTGGCAAACAAAATGCCAGCACTCTCTATGCTGAAAGAAGATGTGTTAAGTTAACAAAATTATTTTCCTGATGAAATTTAAGCCTGGGAAAAAAACAATAAGATTTGTTTATAGAGGGCAAATTTTCTTTGCTGTAATCTGCTTCGCTCACTTCACTCTGTGATGGCGGCTGCTGGGAGGAAGGAGACTTCTCATCTGAAGAGTTGCAGGATAAAGGCGTCCCAGAGAAGGTAGGTTATTTGTCAGCTCTTGCTGGATAATTAAACAGATAACATGGTGTGATCTTGCTCCATTTTCCCATGTCACAGCCGCAAAGGTCTCCGCTGTCCCAGGCTGGATCCCCCACCTTGACTAGCGATGCCTCCAGAGACCAGGAGCCTGGCTGAAGGTCCTGCCCCAGGAGGACGCTGCAGATCCTGGCCGTGCCAACACAAGGCTGGCACGGGGCAGCAGCCACGCCGGGGAGCAGCACCCACGGCTGGAATATGGAAATTTGGAAGCTTATTGCTATAATCTGTGGTTATGATTTCCAGCCCTGCCAGCAGTGCCGGGAATCAAACCACAGTCTCCCGAGTGCAAAGAGCCTTTATTGTAATCCGATAAAACCTTAACAGCCAGTCATCTTCTTTTTATGGTAAATTAAGGGCCTCATTTACTCTGCAGTGGCCTCCTTGCCCTTTTGTTTAAGTCTCAATAAGAGTGAGGCAGGGGAGCACAGGGAGGGAAAATGGATCCCAGATTCCCCCACTCAGCTTTGCGGGTTTGAAGAATACAAACAAAATCCCATTTTCTCAAGATATCTGATTTCCGACTGGCTCCTTGGCACCTGACTGGAGCACCTAGAAGCCGTAAACAGGGCAGCGGCGAGGCTGCGTGGTATGAACTCCAGTGCACCTACTCCGCGGCGGTGTCCAATTTTCCCTGTTTTGTTTCTTGGAAATGCAATCAGCTCCGAATCTTAGATTTCTCCCATACTGGCAACAGCGAGCTTTTGCCTCAAACGTCTTGACTGGACGCCTTCCAGTGAAACTGCACTTTCAGCTGTCTTGGTTGTTTCCATATGAAATGCTCCCCCTCGCAAAGCACTGTCCTCTCGGATGGAGACGTCTGTACGCTGCGCGCGGTCCTGATAGCTCATGGCACTAATTACAGGTATCCGTTTCTTTATGGGATACAGATGGGCTGCCCAGGGACGCCACTGCTCCCCGGGTCCCTCTGCAGAAAGGATCTGTTTCCATAACTCTGGGGTAATTTATGAACTTCCTTCGTCTTTTTGGCAGCCGGTCGCACTCGAACTGATCAACTGCAACCCACACTTACAACGTAACGCATTCATCTCGCTGCAGCGAGTGATGGGGATTCATCCATCAACCCGACATCCATTTAACGACTCAACCTGTTCAAAGCCATCTCCTGACCTCCGGGGAACCCCTTTTATTTGGAACTAGCTCGTAGTTTGGTTCTGCCTTTGCAACAGTCTCTGTGCTCTCCCGTTAACTCCTCTGTTGCAGCCCTGCTGGAGCAGAGGCTCATGGTGCTGGGACTGGACACTAAGAGCAAAATGCTTGGGAATAGTTATTTTTAGGTAATTTATTCAGCTGTCACAGTCCAGACTGTGAGTTGGCAATGGACACATGGAGAGCACGTTCTGCCCGCTTGGCAATAGCTGCCACCTCTGTGCAGCTGCATCAGGGTTTGGGAGGGCTTGTCACAGTCCTCACCGCTGAGAACGATTCCATGAATAGGTGTCAGCCCCTTCATATGCTTAGTAATAGAGGAAAACAATGTTTTAGCAACACTTTTTCTTCCTTCTCAATAAAAAAAACCACAGTAGTTAAAAACACTTTATGACACAAACATGAGGTTATCCATACACAACATCAGATTACAGGTTCCTTCAGGGTGGTGAAGAAGAGAGAAGGAATTACAATTTCAATTTTGTGCCCAACAAGACACTATTTTGGTCTGTTTTTAGGAGTGCTGAGCACCTTCATTTCCCCAGCAATACAAGCACTGTCAAGCATTTCTGAGTATCAGGCCTGAGAGAGGTCAGTTTGGATTTCCGAAATAGGAGAGACTTAAATCAAAAACCACTTGGAGCTTAAATCATTGGCCTTAAACATATCAGTTGCCTTCCTTGCTTCTGTTTTTGTCACCCAGAGCACAAGCTTGAGCGGAGCTCGTTTTCTGCCCTGATAGTTGAGCTATAGTAGAGAAGAGGCAACCGAATACTTAACATTCTCCAGGACGAGCCATCTGCACGCTCTCGAGGAGGCGATCGCTGCAGAAGAGTACAAGCATCAGAACCAAGCACTCAAATAGTCTCCGGCAAAGAGAGCCATTGGACTGAAGTCGAATTGCTACAAAGCTCTCAGCAAAGAGCATCTTTTCACAGGTTTGTCACTGCAGCGAGTCCATCGCACTCACTTTAGGACTGATTTTCAGTGCGGCTTCAGCAGGCAGAAAGAGAAAACAAAAGAAGTTGGAATGAGGCAGATTTCAGGCGTCACAAAATGCTGAAAGTACCAATGGTTTTCAATAAAGCCATCTTGATTTATGATTTCTTTTTCAAAAACGGCAGATCTTGATTATTCCTGGGATATATTTAAAAAAAAAAAAAAACTCACACTCAACCTTGAAGGTATTTTTGTCAAATATTTTCATTCCTTTTCCAAAGGAAATAGTTGATTTTATAACTGCAGATGCCTCTTCGTGAGCTGTTCAAGAAAAATCCCATGATTTTTCCAATCATTAGCCAATCCAGACTCACTTTTGCATCCCCAGTAAGGTGTTGCCGTTGTAAAACTGGGACACAGTGTTTGCATTTCTATGGTGTGCTCATAATTAGCAACTTTCTTCGATGTCCCTCTGGTTACTAATTAAAGAGCAGCTGGCACTGGATGGAAACTTTAAGACAATTCTGTTTTGAGATTGTTCTGCCACTACGTCCCGTATTTTCTGCTTTTTATTAAAACTAAGGGTAGGTCTACAAAAATAAGATCATTATTGTTTAAGATGAGACCTGGTGTTTCCGTCTGCTCCCCGGCTGAAATTGTCATATTGGTGCATGACATAGAACATTACCCCCAGCATATATATATATGTAAATATATATATAACTAGCTGTGATGCCACAGTCACAGAGATGTGACATCAGGTGGGAAGTGAACAGCTGGAGTAAATAAAATTTTAAATTCATTGTTGTAGACAGATGAACCCCTGAACACACACACATGTACGTGAGGAGAAAAAGCAAATAAAAGCTAAATAAAAATATTTTCCTCTAAAATGTCTCGTGAGCAAGCGTTCAGAGAGCAGCCTTCCCTGGTCAGATTTGCTGGTGGACTTTCACAGCTGCAAAAGCCTCTCCATGTTCCTGCCATGCACTTGTTTCCCAGCTGCTCCCGCGGTGGGTGCACAAGCGGCTCGATGTGGTTATTTCTGCACTCAGAACATCTTTGTGCATAAGAAAATAAGGCAAACTATCCAGGAGAGGAAAATATGTCTCAGAAATCACCATGCACCTGCATGCTTGTGAAAATTATAGCAAGAAATGGGTATTTTTTCGTAGTGCCTCACACGTGGGAATTCATCTGGGACAATGGGAGTGTTTCCACTACACAGGTGCCTCTCGTTTTCCATCCAGATCAAGCCTGTAGACTCCAACAGAGACCCCAGTCCTGCAAGGTACTAAGAACCCCAGTATCTCATGGGTTTCTACAGAGCCAAGACCAACCTGCTCCTCACTATAGGTCCATGGTCACCAGCAGCAGAAGACACTCTTGGCTCATGCAGAGCTTTGCAGGACTCCATTGAAGCCATCAGGAACTGGAGTTGGAGACCCTCAGCAGGTCTTTCGAGAAGCCTTTCTGATGCCATAATTTGTTACTTATGCCTCTAACTCCAGATCTGCTCTGTGAATCTGATGCAAGTTGTTCACCCCCAAATTTCATGTCCCTGGAGAGGATCTCTGTTTGGCTAGAAACTAGTGAAATTTGTCATAAAGTTGGAGCCCTTCCATATAAACACTTACACGTGAATAAGAGGAGGGCTGTTAAATCCATCTGTGTGTAGCAGGGGGAATTTTTGCTTTATGCTCTCCCTATGTTCAGGCTTCATGGCTTCTTTGCCTGCCAAAACCAAAGAAAAAGTATCAAACCAAACCACCCCCAAGGAGGCCGTGTGATCACTCCGGAGTCCTTGGACTGGAAGATAATTTGGAATTAAGTGAAGAACCGTACATTTACCAAAGGTTGGCAGATACTGCATCAGAGCCCTCTTCCTTTTCTCTCCTGATGGATTATTCACTGCTACCGAGCTGATACCATTCCCAGGTTACATGTGGTACAAAATTGCTCCAATATAGTGTTATTGTCACCTTTTAGCTTTGCGATTCTCTTGCAAATTGCCTCTTTGAACTTGGTTTATCAATCTGTCTGCCAGACGTTGAAGTAGGGAGAAAGCAAGACATAGGCAGAGAGTTTATTTTTCCCACTGGTTGACAAATTTCAGGCTTAAGAAGGGATGTCTGTGGGCATGAACTCAACCCTCTGTGTGGTTCAGAGAACAGAATCTCCCTTGTCCTCGTGCTCAACAGATGGTATTGGAGGTAAGATCATCTCAGGGGGCATCACCAAAATTTTGAAGGAATTTCAAAAGACTTCACCGCTTCTTTTTCTCTTTTGCTCCCTCCCACGGCTATTTTTGGATTCACCAGTGTTGCTGTTACTGATTCTGGCCAACGCTGCCTTGCAAAAGACCATTTCCCTGCATATTTGCCAGGTGTAAACACAGTCTTACAAAACAGAGCATGTGCTTCCAGAAGGTCTGAGGAGTAGCAGAGAAGAGGGGAGTTGCTCAAAGCGCATCTGATGAGAGACCTTCTATTAACAGCAAAGAGTTTCTCAAATAAGAAATCTGGCTGCAAGATTATGGTGTCTTGGGCTACTGGAGCAATTAATGAGGGAGGAAATAAATAATAGATGGAGAGAATAAGCCCTGCAAAGCAGATTGGTGTTTTATGCTAAACTTAACTACTGCATTTAGCACCCTCGTGTGACATTTCCTGCCTCACAGGTTAATGAAGCATCAGTACCCTCCTCATATCAGCTCTTTGGGGAGGCAGGTCCTAACACCAGGGCTACCCTTTGTCCAGCAAACATCTCCCCTTCCCATCGCTGAGGGCAAAGCTTGTTTTTTTGCCTTTGCAACCACTTTCAGACTGCTGATAATTTAAAAATAAAACCCAGATTCTGCCAAGAAAACAGGTGTCCGCTCATTAACTCCTCCTCACATGGATTTTGCAGCAAGTGAAGGGACAATGAACACATGGGAAAATATACCACTCTGATAGTGCATTGTTTCTTATATTTTTATATCGATAAACACTGACTCACCTTCAAAAGCATAATCCAAAAACAATAAAGGGAAGTACATAGGGATCTCATGGTCTTTGCTGATTTTGTTTTGTTTATCACCCCAAAACACTGTAAAAGAAATATCCATAAGCGTGTCCTATGTTTGCAAAGTATGGGCTACAGTCCTGTGCAAGAGCTGAAAATCATGTAGAGCCTCTGCTTCCCGACACAGAGAGCTGCAAGCCTTGTAAAGTAATAACTAATCACTTCAAGTTTGCACACACAGTCGATTTTTTTTCTAGCTATAACTTCTTTCAGAGAATGAAAAAGTACCATATTTTTCTCATTTGTCTGTCTCTTTCCCACCAAATGCTGCATTTCATAACCTTCGAAATGTTGGTACAATGTATTTCCGATTCTTAAAGGGGACCATGCATGAAATCAGCTCCAAAAGGGGCCAGCAATGCTCATAACTAATAAACATCAAAGGAGAACATTCTTCTTCTTGCACTGCTTGCTGTAAAAGCACCAAAATTCCCACTTCAAAGTGGATCTGCCGTGCTGCAGCGGCGGGCGTTAGGAACATGTCCCGAACACCACGTACCAGTGTTTTGATGAAACGCCACAGAGAAGTGACCCTGAAAATCCTGTGCAACCACACGTGGTGGGACAAAGGTGATGAGAGCTCAAGCTTCAAGCCCTGATCTCTTTTGCAGGGCGCCAGGAAGGTTGTCCAGATCTGCAGGACCAGGAGACGGTTTGAAGATCATCTCGAGGAGGTGCAGGCTGAGGGAAGGACCCAGGTGTCGGCAGGCAGCCGCGCTCCCCTCCAGCACGGCAAATCCTTCCTTGCAAAAGTATTGCTTGATGGGAAAACTATTCCACGCCCCGAAAAGACAGTGGGAATTTCTTGTTATTCTCACTAACACCAGATATTACCTTACATGTCCTGGAGCTTACCAAAAATCATTAGTTTTCTCATTAAAAAGAAAAGAATGAAAAAGGCAGAGCTTCGCCTATGGGCGCTGTTGGCTTGTGATGCGTGAAACCCACGCTGCCGGGATTTAAACTTCATCCTTTAATAGCCTTCACTTGATCTCATATTCAGAGATTCCCACGAGGCTCAGGATGATGAGATGTAAGTACCTCGACTCCCCAGCCAAGATTAATTGCACAGCTCTGAGGAGGGTTTTTTGGTGGCAACAAGTCCCGGACAAGAAGGAGATGATGGTGAACAGTCAGAGTGGAGTCTCTCACAACACACTTTGTTGCAAACCACAGCCCGAGCAGGGGCAGGGACTGGTTCTAGCAGATACCCATCAGCAAACCAGGCTGCACCCCCGTGACCACGGATGAGGCAAAGTCCTCCCCCGACACACACGTGTCGGTCCCCCTTGTGCTGAATGGCCACGGCAGCTGCAGCCAGCTCTCCCACCGTGACCCCAGGGCATCTCTCTGGGTCCTGCTCTCCCCTGTAACACCAGCATCGCCCAGCCCTGCCTCTCCCTGCTCCTTGCCCGGGCAGAGGTAAGGATGCTGGTACCTGGGGGATGCCAGCTTGCCCACAGCTGGGTGAGGGCAGCGGGGCTTCAGGTCTCTGCCCTCAGAAAATAACTTTGCTGCCAAAACAGAGCCCTCATCCCATCTGCGACAGCTGTTTGTCTGTCGCTACTTTTACCTACTGTTCCAAGAAAAGTCACTACTATTTTTTCCTTGATTTTCCTTTTGTCACGCACAAACATCCCACCCAAATTTCTCTATGTCCCTTCTTTTTTTTTTTTTTTTTCCTTTTTCTTAGTTACCACATAACAAAAATGTTTCTCTTATATTAATTTTGTTACTCAGGCAAAGTAAACCATGGCTCCTCAGTACGTCGTATAAAAGCCAGAAACGGAGTGACTCAGTCATGGAGGATTTTATTTAAACCATTTGTCCTGTGGTCAGAGTAGATTAAAGGCAGATCAGGTTGCCCTCGGAGCAAGGCTGGGACAGTGAGAGTGAGAGATGTTGGCACTTGCTCCCTAAACCACATGCTGCTCGCGTGACTGTGGCTTCCTCCGGCCGCCCTTTGCCTTCTGGAAACGCGTCTCCGTGCGGGAGCACCTGCATGGACGTGGGCTGGGGGGGGACACCAGCCTGTCCCCGGCCACCGGCACCTTCAGGACACTGCGGCGTGGTGACCCCCGGGGACAGGGTGGCACCAGGGGTGGGCAGGGTCGGAGGAGGACAGGGTAGGAGACCACATTTAGTGTCTCACACCGAGGAACCTGCTGGGTGTCTCTCCCTGCCCCATCCCGCTCATCTGCAGAAGGGATAATTGGTCTGGGAGTGGGGGGTGAGTACCTCGAAGATTTTGGGATGAAAATCCAAAAGCTCATGGAAGATCTGAGATAAATCACATGTGATAAACTGGCTGTTCTCTGCAGAGACGTCTCTGCTGGACCATAATGACTGCAAAAGGATCTGGGTGTCTTTTAATTGGTTTTAACAGCTACCATTACAGTGTCACCACCACGCTCTGGGTGCAGTTGGGGTGAGGTGAAAGATGGTAAAACCCAAACCCGCTGGAGGAGCCCCAGAGGGTGGTTTCACACCATGGAGTGGGGGTGACACCGGGTCCTCTCCTCTCCCTGGCAGTGTCTGCCCACCCTCCTGCCACCCCGAGCAAGGCTCCTGCCCGTGCCAGCACAGCTGGCCACACGGCTGCACCGTCACCCAGACTGGGAATTGATCTGGCTTTAAAATAACCCAGCAGCAAAAAAAAAAAAAAAACCAAACAAAAACATTTGGTTTAATTTTAAGGAGCATCGTTTCCCTGCTCTGGCTCACGGAGGAGCAGGAGCCACAGACGGGGAGGGAACCAGCAGGGAACAGGCTTTGAGCTGCTGCAGGTCGCCACAGCCTCCCTGAGCTCCAGGAACGTCAATCACTGATTTAGAAATTAAATTTAGGGCTTTATTAGCTCTAAACAAAGCATTTACAAACCTGGGCCTTTCTTCTTTCTCCATCACGTGGCAGCTCCGGCAGCGAACGGCCAGGGTGTCTTCCAGCTCCCACCAAAACCCAAACACAGAAACACAGAAGTGCCATAAAAAGAGAGAATAAATAGAAACCTGCGGTGTGAACTGTCACAGACTGTCCTTTTCATGGCTGGAAAGGCCATTTCTAGGGATTTATATGCACGCACGTGTGTGTATATATATGTGTAGATATACACACACACATATATACAGGCGTATATATACATGTGTGTATATATGTAGGTAGCACATAGGGGGCTGGCTAGCTGAGTCCGAGCAGTGCCCGTGCCATGTACCATAGATTTATGCAAAGCTTTTCTCCCAAATTTACCAACCCAGCAACTTGCATAAACAATAAGTTCCCCCATATTAAAAAAAGATGTTGGAGGCTTTGATTAACCGCCTCGTCTCTCCAAATCCAGCCTTCAGATCCAGGTAACGGGACTGCAGTCTGGGATGCATTCTGCTAATGTCAAATCGACTCATTACCCTAATCCTCTGAGAAACAAAGCCTGGCAGCCGTGCATGGATTTTTATTACGGATTACAACTCTTGTGATCAGTTAATCCAAGAAATTACTCAGTTCTTCCAGTTTACAAAGTCAAAATATGATTGCTCTTCAAAGAATGCAAACTTGTATGAATTAAATCTCTTCATCTAGGGATATAATGGCTTTTTTACTAATTTTATTCAAAAATATTGCCATGTGTGGGCTCCATAAATCTGTCACACCCTGTTACTAGTTACCTTCCCCAGATGCTTTGAACTTTTACAAAAAGTTGCTTAACCAAAAAAGCACAGCTGCCACATGTTGTAATTTCCTCTTCGGGGGCATCTGTTACTGTCTTTACAAAGGTCCTGCCAACTTTTCTGAGGATTTTTTCTCTATTAGTTGTATTCCTCAGTAACTTTTTAATTTCATCCCACAAAACAAAGCTGCTTGTTACTATGTTTTCAGCACCTTCCCAATACCCTGAAGGACGGAGTTGCGTAAACTCACGTTATATTCAACACTCAGTAAAGAAATTAAATCTCCCAGCCCTTTGAACTCTATCAGACAAGTTTTCCATTGCTTATTGGGTGTCTGACTTTTTGTCTGACCAACATTAGTGTCAAGTTCAGGGGAGGAAAGAAGGGAGGAAAGACTTCCATAAGACAATAAATTTAAATAATAATTGAAAAAAAAAAAAGAATAAAAGGTCATGATGTGAAATTTACCTTTATGTTCTACTGCCCAAATGCTTCCCCTTGTGCTCGTGAGTGTTTCTCCTGACTTCAAAGGGGTTATTTTGGGAGAAGGTGAGTATGACTTGGCCCATATTCCTGATGACAAATACTGACATTCCTTGGGTGACCTCTCAGCCCAACACATCAAAAGTTTTGCTTAAGTTGCACCTACAAAATATGTCTGCGGAGGCACAAACAGTAAAGCACATGCAGGCACATGCCAAAAGCAACAAGCAGAAGGCCATGAAGATCTCGGCTCGCTCAGGAACGGGGTCTTTGAGATGGAAATAAGTGAAAATTAGACTGGGACAACACGCAGCACTTTTGGGGTCCCCGCACAGTGAGAGAGACCACCTGGAGAAGGTCATGCCATGCCCCACCGTGATGGTGGTCTGACACTTGACTCAGGGGATGGAAACAGCGGTGACATGGTCCTGGTGCTGCCAGGGTCTGGAGAGCAGGTCGGGGGGGCTGGAGGGGTCAGGGCAGTGGTGCCTCCGTGTGAAGTTTGTGTTGCAATGCAAAAGGGTTTGCAGGAATTCTTCTGGGTCACCACTGTGTCCCCTCCTGGCCTGATACACGCAAACTCTGTCTCCTCTCCAATATCCAGAGGTGCTGGGGGCTGAGGGATGCTCCTCAGATCACTGCTCTTCTCCTTCCAGCCCAGAAACCTCCTCACTTTGGGGAAAATAAGGAAAATTTGGCAGGAAGGGCAGTAGCTGTGTCTCCAGTAACCACCACCTGCTCCTCAGGGTTACTTTTAGGTGCCCTCCTGCTTGTCCTCAGCCACCACGTGCGGAGGTGAGTCACGGTGGGTTTCCAAACACTGCAAGGGGATGGAGATGCGACACAAACAGCTGCACACCCACGCAGCAGATTGGCTCCATTGCTCCCCTCCTCTGTAGTTTGCATTAACTAAGTGCTCTGAATAACCATATCTATTTCCAGATCCCGGGGGCACAGGTACCACTTTGCAGCAATGTGCTGTTTCCCAAGAAAATACGGAGCAGTTGGAGGAGCTCAACTCATGGACTCGTTGTTTTCTAACTATATTTGGGGATCTGTTTTACTGTGTGGCCTTCCACAAGTTTATTTCTCTCCTGACTAATATGAGGAGTGAGTGAATGATTTTATTTGGCAGAAATTGCTCATTTCCCCCATTGTTTTTTTAACTGGCCTTTTTTTTTTGATTGTTGTTTCTTTTTAAAACCACAGATAAAATTAGCTGATTTTGAGTTTTGTTTTGCCTTCTGCAGCTTAATTTTAAGTGGAAAGCTTGTCATCATTCCTCTCCCCTGAAGGCGAGGAGCTGAGAGAGGAGAGTGAGTAAACCAGAGATTATCACCTCCTTCCTGCAGAGACGTCTCTGGGGCTGTCAGAGCACTGGTAACTCTGAGACGAGGCATCAGCCTGAGAGTAAATGTTTGACTTGTCCTCTTTGCTTGCTCTTCAAGAAATATGCTTTTTTTCTCATCCTGGCTAAAGCAGATTTGGTCTGAAAGCTGGCATGATGTGACGGGAGTTGCCTGCAACATGAATGTCGGGGTGCAGAGCCTGAGTGATGCAAGAGGAGCGACCCCGGCTCCGTGGTCCTTCCCTTCTCCTCCTGCACACACCCACGGGGGCCACCACTCGCCCCGACCCACAGCCAGCTTCCCAGAGCTGGAGAAGTAGCAGAGGGATGGACCTACATTTGGTGGAGCCTCAGTTGTCTTCCCCCCCCACCTTGTTTCCATCACACCAATACATCTGGGGTTTTTCCTCTCTCCCCATCAAGCCTTACAGGCGTGATTTCTGTTGCGTCTGGCGTTGCTATTTAGGGCTTAGGAGGTAATTACCAATAAGCACAAAGGCAATTATTAGGCATCTCCATGTCCCGTGCGACTGGCCGTTCATTACACTCCGAGGCGTAGCACCCGTGGTAGCTCTGCTCTGGCACTCTCGGAATCGCAGCAGGACAGGTTTTGAAACACATCATTTTAGGGAACGCCAGCATGAAATTTGAAAAGGAAATAGGGAAAGAAAGGCCAAGCTAAGCTCCGGGAGCTCAGCACCTCTAAGAGCTGGGCCCTCTGGAAGCAATGCCCTAGAAGTGGTCCCTGCCACCCTTCTCTTTTAACGACCCATTTGACTACAACTTGCAGAAGCAGACTCAGTAATATAATTAATCTTTGTCTATAAAGTAACTGCTGTGCTGCAGAGAGATTGAGAAAAATATACCTTCTGGAAAGTGCTTTGTCTTATAATACGCTACTCTCCTAATATGTATTCTAATAACAGTGTGAAGGGGAAAACCATTTGGAAGGGTATGTTATTTCTTAGTGCTTCGTGTTGGAATTCATGTCACTGTAGAAGTTATTATTGTAATAAAAAGTAAAAATGAGTTCTCAAAATACACTATAGCATATTATTCAGGACAGCCTGTAAGCAGAGCCCTAATGTTAAGCACATGCATGGATCACTCTGAAGTCAAACCAAAGACTTCTGCTGCGAATAGGGACGAATTTAAGTTAGCTGTTTTCCTGACTCAGGACTCCACACCGACCCTCCAGATAATATAAAAAGACAGACACGAACTCATGGGGAAAAAAAATCCTAATCATATTAAATCAGTGGTAAATTCTCCCTCACTGTATTGCAGCCCAGGCTTCATCGCTGGTTCAGGACAGAGTAAATTGCTGCATTTGTTTTTAGAAACATTTCTGTGCCAGCTGTGAAGCCAAACACGGATGCGGCATTGCATTCGGATGCTCCTTGCCATTGCACAACACCCGTCTCAAAAGGGACTAAAGTCCTTTGTTAATATTTGGTTGATTTCCCTCTGTTACAGGTATGTGCAGGTTGCTCCAGTCCCTCTTGCTCTGATGGGTAGAAACATTCCCTGCTGCATCCAGGGTCAGTGGATCCTGGTGCAGGTGCTGCTCCGTGCCCCTGGCACCACCCGGTCCCACGGGGCTGGGTGTCCATCCACAGCGCTCCTCACTTGCTCTTGAGAAGAGGAGATGATGGCCTCAGTGTGGCCTCTAAGAAAAACAGAAGTGACCTCAAAGGGAACACAAAAATGCCTGACTTTTTAAGGAAGAAATGTAGAAAAAGCAGTAAAGCAGAATATGTGTCAAATACAGACTGTCTGAAATGCCAGGAGATTGAAATTCTGCAACTTAGGATCAGGTTGTTCAGAAGATTTACAAAGTATAGTGGTAACTCACGCAAAACCTTTTAACAAACCCTCTGTACGGAGTTTCTCATAAAAAAAAAAACCACACATATTGGAGTCAGCACAATGTATTTATCTTTCATCTGGTTCAGCTTCCATCACCCTGAATTCAGGGGAAAAAAATGCAGTACTTTGGAAAGATTTCCCAGGACTGAAGTTTTGTGAAGAGCGTGCCCTGCTGAGCAGGGGTCTCAGGCAGAGACAGCTGGTGCCACCTAGGCCAGGAAAGCTGATATATCCAACAGGCAGCAGACAAATTTCTTCAATAAATAATGAAAACAAAATAATGCCGGCAGATAACACCCATAAAACTCAGTTAAGGCTTTGACACTATATCTGAATTAAAATGTTTCACTACTAAAGACTTCTAACTGAGCGCATGAAACAGGGATGCAAGGTAGATGGAAAGCTGGCCAGCAGGAGGTCTCCTGCTTTTTGCTTTTTATTTTTAAACAGAGGTGGTTTTGTAATACTTCTCCAAGAGGTTAAAAAAGCCACTGCTGACCCATACCTACACGTCTTGTGAAACCTGCCGAGACCACAGCTCTGCAAAACCCATAACCTGTCCCTGCTTTATCAGGAAATATAGTGTGTAATAACCCAGGCTGCTGCCAGTTAACGTGGTTCAATGATGCATTTCTCATCCTTTCCATCTCTTCAAGATAGTTGCTCGTTACTTAGGCAAGAGTCAAGAGTGAAGTGGCCTTCCTTCCTATCGTGCAACTTGTCGAGATACTTACAGGAATTTTAGGAAAGCAAACCCGCGCTGAGCATCAGACTGACGGAGGCAGAGAGCTGCCAAGTTATTATTACAGCATTTTGTGATTATTTAATAGGAAGCATCCCAGACATCTTAACAAATAGGAGTCCCTTGCGGCTATCTTGCACAGTATTTCTTGGATCCTGTGACTCAGCGCTTTATCGACACATCAATGATATGAAAAATCAGGCTGGAAGATCAAGGAGCAGATGAGAAGCGCTGGGTGCGCTCGTCAGGACAGCCCTGGTGGGAACCACCTCTGGGGACCTCTGGACTCGTCCCTTCCAACGCAAAAGTGTCCGTCCCACCGCCCAAGAAAAAGATGCTGCACCGATGCCGGGTAAACAAGATAACGAATCTGTCTGAAGGAAGGCTCCAGTCGTGCTATAGCGTTTCCCAACCTCCTCATGGTGGCCATATGAGGGATGAAAACTGGTTTCACACCAGCATTTGCTGACAGCAAAATATAATGAAAAACATTTATATGAAACAATGTAGACCACATACTAATTGGCATTTTATGTAACCACCCCGAAGATCATAAGATTTCAATTTAGCATAGCTAATCATGGCATCGATTGCGCTCCCCTGGAGCCATGCGTTCCCCGGGGGCGTTGGGCTGCACGGCTCTCCTGCGGCTCCGCATCACCTCCGCGGACGTGTGGTCTCATCTTGTCAAACCCTTCAAAGCAAAATAAATCCTGAGCGCAGGAAGCCCAGTGGTGGCGGCTGTGAAACAGGTCTTTTGGCAAGAGTCCCAAGAAAAGGAAAAGAAGGAATTAAAATTCAGTCCAGTCCATTGCACTCGGCCACCGCTGGCGTGTCGGTAGCTGGTAAGAAGCCTGAAAGACTCTTTAATCCTCTTCAAGTGTATCTGGGCCCTGGGATCTTCGGACTTTACATCTTGGGTAAAGGAATATAAAGAAAGGCAAATGCAAGGGGACAGGAGGACGTGGCTGTAAAGGACAGGAGGACATGGCTGTAGAGGACAGGAGGACACAGGCAGGTGACAGTTTCTCCAGTGTCCATGTTCTGCGTGGGGACAGCATCCCAGCCATCAGTCCAAGCTCACCCAGGACATTTCTCCTGCAGTAACGAGCAGATGCTCCAAAGTGAGAGCTGAGCTGATCCTGTTCAAGCGTTGGGTCCGTGCTGTCAAAAACACAGATGTTTTAAAATGTCCGAGCCGTCCTCTTTCTGGCTGGCAAGGAGAGAAAGCTCTCAGCTCTGGGCCACGTCCAGAGGGGTGGCAGAAAGCCTCGCTCGGTGGTGTGCACCGCTCGGGGGGTGCACAGAGAGCTGGTAATTACCAGCTGGTAATTACCACCCTAGAGCTGGTAATACCCCCACACCTGGAGATGGAAACACTCCTATGTGCTGTGACTTCTATCGAAGCTTGCCAGGCTGAGCTAATTCTTCAGACCTGGATCTCGTCCTCATTTTGTCCACAAGGTTAGAAAAAAATTCATGATGGACCTCTTCTAGGAGTCTTCTTTTTCTACCAGATATTTGCTAAGGAACCTCTCAGCGATGCTGCGATGAATGAAATAATTTCGTGTGCTGGTCATGACCTGCCGCTGCTCCTGTGTGTGTGCAGATAAAACCAGTTTCATCACACTTCAGTTTTTAAACTTCTGAGTCATTTCTGTCTAAACATCATTTTTGGCATCGCACCTTGGGCAATTTCTACCTTTAAAGGTTGGGGCTTTTTCTTCGCAGGAACCTCAACTACTGTAAAAGCCTCACCTTTAATAACAATCGGGGGTTGGAAAAAGCAGCAGAGACACTTTTGCTGCCTTTTGCGGGCTGGGGAAGGCGATGCAGCGGTTTGGTCCTACTCGTGGTTTCCCCAAGGCTCAGTCTGCTCCCCCAGTTACCCCCAGCCCTCTGAGCTCCGGGACCTGAGGGCCACACACGAGACACACCAGCACGGAAAGTTTCGGTGACTTTTCCCCTCTGTTGGCTTCATGGGGCTGCTCCGCTCCTCCCGCTCCCACCTGCATCTCCCAAAGAGCCTGAAGCCTCCAGAGCTGCCTTCTCTCCCAGGGAAGGGCATGAAAATGCAACCAGTCGTGCAAGAGAAGGATGAAAAAATCCACCCCAGGAGCCAGCTGCTGGGGCTGGGGGGTGCGGAGGGAGCTGGGGCAGGTCCCTCTCTGCAGGGTGGGCATGTGGGCGGCCAGGAATGTAGGCCAGAAAGTAGGTCCAAGGTAATCAGAGTTAAAAACAAACACGTTAGGTCCCATCCAGTTGTTGTTTTCTGGTGTGAGGTTACTCAGGAAGTTTGCAGCAGGATACGCTGGTGACCTCTGCTCGGGTAATCGCGTTAACACTTCGCTTACCTTTTCTCCCACAATAAACAGCGTGTTTCCTCCCTGGGAATCTGGTGTTGGCTGCAGGTTTCCTGTGCTGGGGAGCAGCTTAACCCTTTGGGAGGTCCCATGCCCCAGCCCCCCAGAGCTGGTGGGGCTGAGGTGCATCCTATGGGCAGGTGGAAGGCTGCAGGTGGGGTCCCTTTGCTCCCTAGTCAGGGAGCACTGGGGTCAGGGCGAGGTGGGATGGGGTCTCCTTGGAGATGGCAGGGCTTCCATAGCAAGGTTTGGGGAAAGGAAGGAAAATGGAGGAAAAGGGAAAAAGGAAAAATGAAAGGAACCAGCACTGGTTGATCTTTCTGGGCAGAAAGAAAGCAACATTTCAGCAGGTGATGGAGGGAGATGGGCAGGTCCAAGTCCATGGGGATGGATTTACACTAACCTCTAGTCTGAAGTCACTTGGAGGGAAGTGACCATGAAGGGGACACAGACAAGACAGGAGGTGGGCTCAGGCCTTAGCAGGAGCCCAAGCATGGCCCACAGGGCTATCGGGTGATGGGGAGAGGTTCCCACACAGGGACCTTGTCTAGAGCCGGACCGTTCTGTGAGGTGGTGCCAGAGGGATGTCACAGGGCCTCTCGTAACCTGGCAGAAGAAACGCTGGAAATAACACAAGGACAAGACCTACTGATGGCTTCAAGGTGTGGAAGGGGAGAACATCCACCTCCTCCACGCACCAGGACAGCCTGGCCGGTTGTGGGGCTGGTGGGAGCCTGCCCAGCTGAGGGCAACAATTCCCAAGGTTAAGAAAATACTTAGTTCTCACCCAAACAAACCAGAAAATAAATCTGGGAACAGGTCATATCGTGACAGTTGGACACTAATAATAACCTGGGGTGGCTGGGAGGCACCCCAAAGCCCGGAGGGGCTCGGACCGTGGGAGATGTGGTGCAGGAGCAGCCCGCGCTCCCAGCCTGCCCAGATGGATCCCTTTGGGATACCACAGCAATTTGGACTCACTGGCTGCCAGCAATGCCGTATTCAGTTACCTGTGTCTTACAGGAGGAAAAGAAGGAATAATTAGTGAGAAACAAATTAACAAGCTGTTTGTTTGGTTTTTTTAAATTAAAATTGTTTTCAGTCAAAAAACAGTCAAAATTCAGGGGCTGTGAGGGGTGCTCTGCTCAATGCCGTGACCACAGAGGCCAGAATATAGGATAATCCATTCCAGAAACATGCGGAGTTTCTACCACGTGGATGCAGAATAAAGGTTCGTTAGCCAGAAAAAACATCATCATGGGGAGTGCTGCAGAGGGACATCTTTGGAACAAGCATGAGGGGTTCCTTGGGGAAGCCTTCTCTTTGTCCCAAGAAGTGTCCTGTTCCCACCGCTCACCGCTATCTTGCAGACACTGATAAGCTTTGGACTGAATATCCAGGTCCTGGGGGGTGGGAATCACACCCTACCCATGTATTTCAGCCCCTTGGAAACTAGAAGTGCCCTGAAAGAGATCCTGGAAGAATATTCTCACCCTCCACTTCTGCAATACCTGCCCTTGCTGGGTGCATCCAGGGCATTGCAAGAAGGAGCAGGGCAGCACCATCATCTGGGCTCTGATGGCTCCTACTGTCTTGGTTTAATTGCCCTCTGTCATTTTGGGGGAGGAGGGGGCTGTGGTGGCCACAACAATGGCTCGAAAACAGGCTCTGGAAAGAGCGACTCACTCGCTGAGCCATTGAGGATGTTGTTTATATGTTAGATCCTGTTTTCTTCCTCCAGCAAAGTGCTTCTCCTCCCAGGTGCATCTCCTGCGGCTCCCCACCACGCCGGGGTGAGAGGGGGCTTCCTGCCGCTGTGACCCCGCCAGGAGAGGCAGGGCTCAGCCGGGGGTACCAGGGGTACCCCCCACCACGAGGGCAACGCTGCCTTGCCCGGAGAAGAGGTGCCGCAGCCAAGGGCATGGTTGACATGTCAAGGCAATAAATAACCCTCCCCCCACCATGTCCGTGGTGGTGAAAGCAAGACCTGGGCTGAGGACGGCGGACACTGCTCTCTCACCGGGGTTATGTGGGTCCGTGTGGGGCTCCAGGCATCCTTCAGCCTCATCAGGGACTACGGGGCAGCAGCACTAAGCTCAGGAGCTCAGGTGGAAGGGGCCACCATCACCACGAGACCTTCCGTGGGTCACCGCTGCCTGGCCAGCCCCTGGGAAGCCCTCGGGAGCCAGCGTGGGCAGCTTTAGGTGTGCACAGAGGCTCCCAGCGCCGCAGCGTGGTTTGCCATAGCAACTGTTCCTGACGATGCTCCAAAATCACAGAAAAAGGGATACTGGTGCCGTTTCCAGCACGTACTTGCTGAAGCCACTCTGCACACTGGTGGTGGCAAGGAAGCAGATGTGCTTGTGGTGGCCCTGATTTGGGGGGAAGAGGCCAAAAAAATTGATATTTCTCATTTTATTCCAAGGGAGAGAAGCTGTGAGCCCGGGGAGGCTGCACAGGTGACACAGCAGTACCACACAGAGGGACACGGTGGTGCCGCCAGACCAAGGGGCTCTTGTTGGAGCTTGTGATGGCCAGGGCGACCCTGAGGAGGGGGACAGCCCAGCTCCCACCCTGCCTTCAGCATCTCCCACCTCACCGGCGGCCGAGGACGCTGCCCGGGCTGACACGTCGCCTGCTCAGGGGAGGGGAGACGGGAACCGGGACATGGGCCGGGAGCGCAGCAGCTGCCAACATGGGAATGTTTGAACAAGGAGTGAAACCTCATTTAAACAAATAAATAAACAAGCTGACATCCTCTGGGCCCAGGTTTATGATAATAAAAACAGAGCGCGCAGCTTGTGGGAGGAAAATACATCGTGTATTTTCACATCTCCCGTTTCCTCCTAGACCGTCGCAAGAATTTCCTCCGAGCCCATCACTTCCTCCTGACATTTTTGAGCTCAGAAATCCATATCTGAGCCCGGTGCCCTCTCCTTGACGAGTGACGCAGGAAGAAGGAGCTTTGAAGGATACCTCTCGGCCAGATTTTTGCGCCTGGTTGCTTTGAAGTGCTGGAGGCAGGGCAGGGACAAAGCAGAGCCAGGGATGGGAGCCCACCACGTCCCAACCTGATGCTTTCCCCTTTTTTCCAGCCCCACAAGAACCCCGGAGAGCTGTGCAGAGCAGCACTGCCCAGGTTCACTCACCCCCATGAGGGTGTTCTCCAGCCAGGCCCTTCCTACTGATTTCCAGGGGACAGTCAAGTGTATTCCTCGTTCTGAGAAAATGAGATGCAGCTGGGACCTGCACTTGCACCTCCAGCTGAAACCATTCAATTTTTTAATTAAAAAACCTCTCTTGCAGTTTGCAGTTGAGGAGTGGATAGAAAAGTCCACATCAAACTGATGGTGAAGGGCACAGCAGTCGTTAATCAGTGCAAAGCCTTGATTTTTAAGAGGGTAAACTGAGGCACCAAACAAACAACTTGCTTAATCTGTCTCCCAGCTCCATTGCAAAGCCCAAAATAGACTCCAGAAGCCTTTATCATTATTTTCATGTGAAGGTGCTTAAAGCTCCCTGTGCTTTCAAAGTGGGGGTGAAGCGTTTTCCTGGTGTCTCAGCGCCTCTCCTGCCGGAGCAGCTCTTGGATATTTGCACTCTGTTGTGAATGAGCTTGAAAAACTTGCGCTAAATCTAAGATTACAGTAAACAAGTTACGGCAACGTGAGCTGGGATATCCTGGAAAGCCCCAGCTGCTTTTTTCCCTGAAAAGGGAAAAAAAAAATAAAAAGGAATGTTACAAGTGCATGCCAGAGCCCTTTAAAGCGAGGTGAAGTTGCCCTAACTCTGGCTCCAACCAAGGCAGTATTTTTTTCCCAGGGAGTGGATAATTTGGGCACCTTTGCCCTAAAGCGGTGACCTCCAGCTGTCACCTCGGGGCCGTGTCCCCAGGGCAGTGCCATTCATGCCGCGCCGGCCCCCGAGCCTGAGACCGACCCGGCGGTAGTATCACAGGGGAAAAAAAATAAAGTCACCTTGGGAAGAGAATGCTTCCCATTTTTTGGCTCTCAGAGGTGTCAAAGGAAGCAATCTGACGTCGAAGGGGCCGGAAAAAAACAGCTTCTTGGCTGATGTTGCTCATGTACAGCGAGGTCACTTAGAAAGCTATCAGTGGCTTAAAAATAAATGCAGCATGGAGGCTGCCATTCAGCGATATCCTGTATCCGAAAGCTGCGAGGGCTGTAAGCAGGAAGAAACTGGAATGACCTTCCCTCCCCCCGCCTCCATTCCCAGTTTTGGTTTGTTTTTTTTTCTTTTTCATGCTCCTGGCAGTAAATCACTGCAATCTCTGCATTCAAGTGATTGCCATCCATTAAAAACAGCCCAGGGAACGGCCAGTGGTGGGTGATGCCAGGCGTGCTCCTGCGCTGCCAGCCTGCCAGCCCTGGGCAGCACGGCACTGCTCAGAGGAGGATGAAGATGATGATGACCAGCTCCTGGTAGTTACCAGTCCATGGTCCGTGCCCCTGTCCTGTCTGCAAAGCAAGTTCACAGAAGTGCACAGGGGAAAAAAGAAAATTCTCTGTGTAACATCTACTTTTCTATAGCTGCCTTTCCAGCAGAACAAAACGGCAGCACAAACACATCAGTATTGTTCTAAGGTGACTTGTCCAGGCTGGAGTCACTGCGGCTGCTGTGGGGGCTGTGGGGACATTGGGGACGAGCACGTGGGAGGTGAAGTTGTGGGCAGTGATGAAGGCAAAGCTTGCTTGCTCAAACAACAGCACGGTGCTGAGAAATGCTCTGACATTTGCAGATCTGGCCCTGCTCACTCTTGTTTGTTGGACTTCACCTTTTTCTCACCTTCCTACCTCCCTCTGGGTCCTTCAGCCTCCATTGGAGATGTGAAGGAAGCTCTGAACGAGGGACATTGGTGAGGCAGGATAGTGGAGTCACCATCCCTGGAGGTATTTAAAAGATGTGTAGATGTGGTGCTGAGGGACATGGTTGAGTGGTAACTTGGCAGTGCTGGGCTAACGTTCGGACTTGATGATCTTAAAAGTCACTTCCAGTCAAAATGATTCCATGATTCTCCAGGTGGACCCCTTTGGGAAGGGAACCCACAGCCCTTGTAGAGGCTAAAGATTTCAGGCACTTTAAACATGGAGTAAAACAGCCCTTGGCCCAAATGCCTCCCACCTAAGAAGACACCAGGGCATCCTTTCTGCTCCATCACCCAGTGGATGGTGGAAGCATCCACAGCCAAACAGGCAGCTGTGGGAATGGGATACTCGGGCTCACGGCTTCTCTCCCTTGGAGTAAAATTAGAAGTATCAATTAGAAACATCCCCCCCAGCTCCAGTGGGACTGCCCCAATCCAGCCCATGGAGGGGATGATGTTGGGAGCCTGGTTCTGCTTCTCTCCCTGCCTGGCCATGCTGAAAAGGTGGCACCACCGTTCTCAGCACCAGGGAATTTCTGGAGGCATCTCCCCAGCATGGCAGAGCAGCCAAGGGTTCACTAAACCAGGTTTGTTCACTGGCAAACTCAGGCTCCCGCTCTCCCTTCTGCACCCTGCAGAAAGGACCTTTCCCTTTGGAAAGGGCTCCTTTCCAAACGCTGTCAGAACATTGTCCAACAGGAATGATAAGAATCACCAAGGTAAAAATCGGCTTGTAAACCCACTTGCATTTTCTCCTGGGAAACTTCAGAACACAGGAAAGAATCGACACCCAAACAGGGAAAGAAAGAGGAAGAAGATTTATGTCTCCTATGATTAAAGGATCAAAACCGGCCGTGATGTAAAACGTGATCGAGCCCACAATCCCCTTTTGATGTCTGCAGGAAGGAAAGAAGATGCTGAGAACTTTCTCAGCTCTGTGGACGCCAGCCCTTATTTCCATGTCCAGGGTCAAGAGGTGGTGGAAAGAAAAATAAAGCCCAACCGGGAAATAAGAAGTTGAAAGAGCTCTTTCCTCCCCCGAGGGCTGTGCCTGGGGGTGGTGGGACAGGCGGGAAGGTGCTGCCCGAGCCCGGGAAGATGGTGAGCCCACCGGAGCCGTGGTCCCATCCCCACACCACGGGGGATGCAACAGGCTGGAGAAGTCTGCAAATGAGTTGAGAAAAGCAAATGCCATCGGCTGCTGCTGCGGGTTGACCTGAGTGTCCCCACCGTGTCCCCTCGAACCATGCTGCGTGGCCCCGCGACGCCGCTCACGGTGGACAAACCCCCTATATTTAGATATTACCAGCTGCGAGGGGTATGCAAGGTATTTAAGGGCCTATAATTTTAGACTAAGCATAATTGTGAGACATATTTAATCATGTTATATCTGGGGCTGAGCAATGCCAGGTATTTTCCAGGTTATTATCTGAAGGTTATTCCTTCAGACCTTTACACAAATTAACAATAGCCACAATGATCCCACTCCAGGGTCCATCGCGCCACAGAGAGAAGGAGAAGCTGAATTTTTCATTTTCCACCAGTTGGTGTTTGTGAGAGAAGAGAAAAATCCCCGGCTTTCCTGGGACGGGTCCCAGGCAGCCAGCCTGCCTGCAACTGGAACGGGTTCTGTCCATCACCAAAGTAAACACAAATAAATCAATCAATAAAGGGGGTTTATCCAACACCAAGAAATTTAGGGAAATTTTTATCTGCTCGCAGATTTTCCACAAACAACAACCAAAAAAAAAAAAATAAAAAATCCAGGGCTGCTGGGTCCAGGTCAGTGACTGGGGTGAAGCGGCAGAGCTGCCTTGAAGTCCAAGTGCTAATGTCTTGCAGCTGAGGAAATCTGGCTTTGAGGTGCTGGTGAGTCACTGGGTGAGCTCTGCTGGTGGAGAGACCGCTGCCCTCCCACAGCCCTGAGCAAGCGGCACATGTCTGTCTGTCTGTCTGTCTGTCTGTCGGGGACACAGCCGTGCCCCGAGACCCGGGAGCATCTCGGAAAAATCCTCCGAAAACCACCTCTGCCCGGCAGCTGGGGAAACTGCTTTTGCTTTCAGCCGGGACGGTCGTTTCTGCTGGCAACCCGCTGGCAGCCGTCACCTCCCTTCCGTAGGGACGGCTAACACAGCTAGGCATTTTCATGCCATTCTCTGGGCAGCTCCAGGATTTCGTAGGAACACTCCGTTTGGGCCATCTCTGCATAGCAGGGTCGGTCCCGGTGGGAAAAAGCAGCTCCAGGGAGTCCTGGAGTTAAATCAGGGTGAGGAAAGCCGGGGTCCCAGCCCCTCAGTGCAATAGGCTCAGCGCTGTGGCAAAGATTTTACTGCCTGGTGCATGTTTGGGGACTTTTTTAATCAGCTCGGCACGTTTTCCTGGACCGAGTGATGGAAACGAGCCTCTCCTGCCGCAATCCCCCTTCCCCATGGCTCGGGGATGGATGCTGTGCTGCACAACCCAGAGCACCTCTCTTTTCCCAGCCTGCCGGGGGATCACGCCCAGTCGAGCCGGTTGGTCTCAGCTACTGGCCTTGCCAGACAGTGTTTTAACTTCTGTCATTTTTAAGAAGTCACAGCCAAAATGCTGACTGGTCGGTTTTGTTTTGCTGGCCGAAGCCCCGTGCCATCGCTGCCATAAGCGCTCGCCTGCCTGGTTAGACCTTGGCTGCTGGTCTTGTCCTAAAGGATTCCCTCACACCGGTTTGAATTATTCTGGGCAATGGAAAACCCACCCGGGGTGCTCCTCCTGATGGCCTGGCACATGCCGGCGAGATGGAGAGCCTTTTAAATACACCTACAACATGTGTTCATGAGCTCTCCAGCCTCCAGGAAGGGAAAAAAGGAAATAAAACTGCTTTAAAAGGGTGGGTGGTGGTCCCGGGGCTCAGCAGTGAAAGGGGCACAAAGGGGACTCAGGTGAGCACCAACCCGGGTGGGGAGGGACCACAAGTGAGGGATGAGGTTTCTGAAGGAGCATCTCCCAAACCCAGCACAGATGCCCGAACTGCAAGATCACCCTTGGAGCTCTTGGTGCTGTTGGCTCTTTCTTTAAAAAAAGGGGAATACTTTTGGGAATAGAAAGGGAATAAAACTGCTGGATTTTGTAGGAAAGCCGACGGGGCTGTTCTGATGTGACAGTTACACCAAACCAAACTCCAGGATTAGTCTTATTTTAATTGCTCTGGGATCCCCTGCAATGCTGCAGAAAGGGCTCCTGGAAGGGTTCATCTGTCCGTCGTGCTGTGCAGCATCCCAGGACCTCCTGCCAGAGCATCTCACATGTGGACTGGTCCCCCCAGCCCCATGCCGTCCATGGCCAGACCCACCACAGCACCAGCCCACCCCAGCTAGCCCCATTTCACTGCAGACACATCACCCGTCCTGGTGGCAATGAGTCTTTTCCTCCCCCAAGTGTTTGCAGAGTTTAATGCAAAGGTCGCTGGAAGGTTTTAGCTCCCAAATAACCTCACGCAGGATAATCGGGCACGGACAGACATCGTGGTCTTGGGGAGATGGCAAAGTCATCACAGCTTCTCCGAGGAGAACCATCTGCCCTTCTTAAGCTGTCCCGATTTCCTCCTCTTGTCCCCCTCCCTTCTTCTGTCTATCTTCTTGTATTTCAGGAGGGAGAGGAGGAGGAGGAGGAGGAAGGAAAGGATAATTTTGACTGATGATGAGGAAACAATTTGGTGTAACTCTAGCCAGTTTTTTGTCAAACACTCAGCACCCAGCGTCATTTCCCCCAGCTTGGGGAGGCTCGCCTTACCGTACTACCTGGAGAGTGTTTAACGGGCTGCGGCCATCCCCCTCCCCGAGCAGGTCAGGTTTTCCACACTTCCCTGAAAGGGGGAAATTGTGTTTTGTCTTTTCATTTGCTTTTTCTCAAAGGTGACGTGTCACCTCTGCCTTGCGGCTGGTCCTGAGCTGGCCCCACACGGTGGGAAGCAGCAGCATCTCTTAGCAAAGAAAAAAATCCCAACACATGGAGAGACTTAAAAGTTGCCATTTTGGCTTTTGTACTGAAATATCTTCAACAGGGCACAAAAGAGGGAGCGTAGCTCTGCAGTATTTATGCTGATGGGAGACCAACACGGAGACAGGAAAAGGCTGAAGAGCTAGAATTGCATTGGAGGGACTTGATGCAACAGGCAGCAGCTCTAGGAATGGAATTTAATACAAGATGGCAGGAAAGCATCAGTGATGAGGAGCTGGTCCAGCTCATGAGGGCCTGAAATTTCCCTCTAGTGTCTGTTTTGGCATCGCTCCCTCCCCTGTGGCCCTTCCAGCTCGGCCCATGGGGCTCCCTCTTTGGTGCAGACACCTCTTTCTACGCCAGCATCTTCTCGATGCCGGTGACCAAGGAGAGGGAAGGTGACCCACCCATTCTCCAGCCACACACAGCCTCCCTTCATATTTGCTGTGCTGAATGTGAATGCTCTTGGCTGGTAGCACGCTGTACAAGAAAGGAGGGAGAAGAAGGTGAAGCAGCTGAGAGGAAGGACAGCTGGGAGAGAGGGGTCACTGTCAGCGCATGAATCACAGGTACAGACAAAGATGTTTGTCTGCATTATGAATAACGCTCCTTCCTTAGCTGACTAAAAATGATTAACTTTTAAAAACACAACTGCTTTTTATTATTAATGTTCTACTTCAGCTCCTTGCCCTTGAGAATAAAATAAATTTGGGTTGGTTTCAGATTTATCTTCAGGTGATTTCATTTCAAGTGTTTTAGAGATAAAAAGTGGTTTACAAGCAAAGCAGAGATTCTTTTAAGACATTTCTAATCAAATCATTTCATGGACATATTATTCTCAACTCACAGAAGCTTTTTCATTTCAGTCGCTGGGGGTTTATACGTGATGATTGCTTTGAATAAAACAGAGCTTGGAATTTGTTTGTTTGTTTTTTCTTCTGCTTTGGGGTGAACGGGAGTACACAGCATCTGGTGAAGTTGTGTGAGCCTGTGGTTAAACCTGCCTCGAAGCAGTTGCGAGGCTGTTATGCATATTTATCAGGGATTAGAATGCCATATTTCACTACTCGTCAATAAAAAAGGAATTATCATAACAGCTTCCATGTCGCACATAGGATCACATTGCAATTAGGAAGGAAGAGCCCACAGTTAATCACTCTAAATGCTCTCTTTGTGTTTTGCAGGGTACTGAGAGGAGCATTTCCAGGGAGAAGTTACAACCTGAAGATGCTGGGGCTCAGCACCCGCGGCCTCGGGCAACGGCGAAGGTGCCAGGACCAAAGGGAACGGGGATGTGGCAGCTCCGCAGGGCTGGGCACGGGCACCAGCCCACAGAGCTCTCCAGCCAGCAGCCCTTTGCCATGGAAATCTCTAGGAAGTGACACGACTGAGAGGATTTAGGAGCTGAAAACGACTTCTGCAGGTCTGGGCAGACGTGGTCCTGTACCGCGGCCAACATGCAAGAAAACTTAACCCAATTCCCTTGCATTAATCCCAGGATGGAAAAAAGACTTTGTGCAGCAAAAGCAGAGAGGGAGAGGGCTGCGTGCTGCCCTCGGATGGTTTGTTTGCCTTAGGGGGGGAGGCGGGGGGCAAAGCACGGTGGGGATGGCTGTCCCCACCATGGCTGGCTCCTGAACCACCTGCCCGGTGCCACCGAGCTGCTCCCTGTCACTGCAGAGCGTTTGCTCTCCGGGGGTGACAACAGCACCCACCAGAAAGAGCAGTGATTTCTAACCCAGCCCGCGTTTGGATTCAGTTTGGAGAAATGGAAGGAGCTGTACGTGCTACTGTCAACCTGTAGAGACAGGGAGGGATTTGCGAGTTATTTTTCTCCGCTGGCTGCTCAAGTAGTTGGGAGAGAAGTCGCTCTGTCATCACCCGGGTTCTTTTCCGTGGGCTTCAAGGGAAACGTGCACTGCTTTCCCAAAGCCGGCGCTATCCTGAAGCGCATCTAGCCGTGGATGTGACAACTCGGCACTGCCGCCGGGCTGGGCTGCTGCTGCAGTAACAGAAGAGCAGTCTTCTTCCAAGCACAATAAATTCTGCGACCACCAGCCCCAGAAGTCTCCCTTCTAATTAAAGGCTTTGGGTAGGGATATTCCAAGAGCTGCCGAGATCTGGTGGAAGCGGGACAATGTAAACACCTTGGAAAATGCCTCAGTTTCCAAATGAGTTCCCCACATAAAGACCGGTTGATCTACCACAGCAGACCAGCAGTGAAGCCAGTGCATTGGCCCTCGCTCTGTTAAGCCATAGGGGAGATGGAAAAATACGGCGTATTCCTTCATTCCTGATGGTTACTGATCAGCAGTGCTCCAGAAACTTGGTAACTGAGAGCTGGGGTTTTTTCCCAGCTTTTGTATATAAGAGTGTCTATTACTGTTACTGATTCCTGTCCTATTGCACTGAACTTCGTGCTCTGGGATGGGTTATAGGACCTGAAAAGCAAAAGCTTTTCTTGCTCTGCGGGCAATGGGGACTGGAAACATTTCATCCACCTTTTCAATGTTCTCCATGGATTTTCTTTTCCCTGGGAGGCTGTGACCTTGGGCATTGCCCATCGGGAGTAGTAAAAGCCATTCTGCATTCTTTGACATTATCTTCCATCAAAGAATCCCTGAGGCCTTTTTACACTCATTAGTTAAACCTCACTCGCTGCTTGGGAGGCAGATATGGGTTATCCACCTCAATTTACGTTGGAAAAGGTTAATTGGCTCATCGGACCTCACAGACCAGGCTGGCAGGTGCCCTCTCCTTCCTGCCGAGCTCCCAGATAACCCGGGACTGAGTCACCTTGCTGCCACTGGTGCCTTTTTCTCTGGAATCCCATCACAGACCACACAGGGGAATCGAGCGAGCAATACCAAAAAAAAGCCCCTCCTGCCTATATCCATCGCCTGCTTCCCCTCTTGCTTTTCTTAGTATCCAGAAGAGAGAAAGAAAAAAAAAATAAAAGGCAACATGAAACCACTCCACACTCCCAATGAGAAAATAAAAATGGATGTTGCAGGCTCATGTGTTCTATACGTTTCCAAATATTTCCATCTGCTCCTGAAATTTCCATTAGGAGTTGCCAAAAAGTCTTACAGAATTGTTAACACGATGGTAAATTTAGATTCTTTTTATGGAGAGACGTTTCCCCACCCTCTTAAAAGTCTGGTATCAATTTGTTCTGTCACTGATAAGCCAAAGGTATTGCTGAATTTGCCCTTTTGCCCTGCTCGGGGGTCTGGCGTGGGCTGGGACGGGACGGGAGCAGAGATGCAGCGCCCGTGCGGGGATCGGGTCCGGGTTCCCCCCCGATCTGTCCCCCTCCACCCTCCCGGTGCCACCACCACCACCAGAAATACCTGGCAAGAAAATTACCAGCCATCTGGTTTCCCAGTCACCCCATCGACCTGTTCTTCGCTTTGGAAACTGCCCCCAGCGAAGGCTGGAGGCTGTTGGTGTGTCCTGCCTGTCCCACCCCCTGATTAAAACCTCTGCGCTAATGAGCAGGTTCCTGTGCCCAGAACAGCTCTGCCTTTGGCTGGAGAGGGTTACGCTGAACGTGTCCCCGTGGCCAGCCATCGACGCACCCCCCCCCCACAGGAACTGGCTGGTGGCTTCGCAGGGGATGAGGAGAGGGGAGGAGGAGGTGGGGATGGGAGGGAGAACGTCACCCAAGGACGATGGAAGCTGGAAGGAAGGAGCAAGGTGAGGTGGGGAGAGAGGGGGTGGCTGTAGCATCTCCTTGGCCAGGCACCGGCGGCCACGAGGGTGCTGCTCGCGTTGGCCACGTGCAGAGGAGGCACCCGCGAGTGTCCCCACACGCAGAGACACCCCCGGGCAGAGCTCGGGCAAAGAGACTGGGTGCAGGTGAAGGTGGGCCATGGGGCTGGCTGCTTCCTCGAGGGTGGTTTCACCAAAATACTGTTGCTTTTTCAGTAGAGCACGGTATTCTTCCCTGTCAGAAAGTGCCTTTTGGGGTTGGCTCTCGCGTGTGCTCCGTTCGGTGAACGAACGGTGGCACCATCCACGGCTGATCCACCTGTCACTGCAGTAAATGAGCGCCAGCACAGTGAGCACTCCACAATATTATTTTAAAGCAATTACTCTCTGTGACCATTTAATAATACTCTTCCTCCCACGGCATAGCAAATAAGGGCCATTTTCCAGAGGAGGCACTTAATAGAGGTTACAGATTCGGAGCCATTAGGAAAAGGCAGAAAGCACCACTCGCTCCTCCGGCAGCAGGACTGATGCTGAGGAACCGCCCGAGCCTTATACAACCTGCCCGTTTGCATCTTGAGATAGACCCCATAAGGCTTCAACAAGCCAGTTCCTTGCCTTTCCCGCAGTTATCCCTGCCCTCCTGGCAAAGCTGCCCCATTGTCGGAAGGATTTTCCGTGCGGAGAGGGATGGTGTTTCTCCCCTCCTGTGTTCCCAGGCTGTTCTGCCAGGCTGCCTCCCCCCGTGACCCTCCATCTCCCGGGATTAAATACACTGCACGGGGGCTTATTAGCAAAACCCCAGTGCACAAATACCCTTACAAACACCTTTAGTTGTGAGTAAACCCCTGCTGTAGCACCTAGAGCAGCGGGGGTGCTAGATGGACACTACAAGGGCACTATGCTGCACTTAGGGGTGCTATAAATGATAACTTCATAAATCAGAAAAATCACAGCGGCTGCCTTGAGAAGTGAGCCGTTCCCACCGAAAGCAAACCTGTTTGATCTCATTGTAACCCGGTCCCTGCATTTACACTTCTGGTATTTCCCTCCCTCTCTTCTTTGAGAGCAACATCCTCTGCTCCGCTGCCGGCGGCGTTTCGGGGACAAAGCTCTCAAGCTGTGGGACACGGACATAAATGTATTGCCACCTGCAGCCTGCTTGTAAAAGAGCCACGCTTGGGCTGGAGCTGCTGAAACCAGAGTCCAGGCTGGTCTGGAACCTGCTTGTACCCTTCCAAATCCTGGGGTTACTCGGGAATGACGGGCGTCAGCCCTTGTCTCATCATTGCTTGAGTCAATTAGTCCACTTTATTTCAGATTTTAGAGCTTTGTCCAGGGATGTGAGCTCAGAGGAAAGTTTCCACCTGATTACGTGCTTGGGCAGTATGAATTATTAACTACCAGGGGTGGTGTTAAAAGATGTGGTTTATATCGTCCCTGTTTTTAATGTTCTTGTCCGTTTTCAGAGCAAAACTCCCTCACCTTGAGCGGTGAATCCACGCAGGGATGCGGGGCAGAGCGTGTGCTTGTGCTGCCGTGCGCTTTAACTGCTTCTATCTTAAACTGGTAACATTTCATAACAAAGCATTTTTTAAGTATTAGTGACTGTGCTCTTAGCCAGAAATATTTTTTCTTTAATATTTGCATATTTGTAGGCATAAAAAAATCATATTTGCCTGGAGAAAATGTCAAAATTTGAACAGATGGGAGTTTTTACCAAAAGACTGTTTTGCTCAGAAATTATTCCACTTCCAAAACCTCGAATAAAGTTTCATATCTTTCAGCAAACCTTGGACCGGGATTATAAATTCAAAATAAAAATACAGAAATTTCCTATGTTGAGCTTATAAATGCTGGTTTACGACATTTTCTGGTGTCTTAATGAGAGCCATGTGACCGAAGTTACATTATTATAGGAAATAGCCAAAAGGCACATATTCTTTTACAGGTATATTTTTAAATGCAGAGGGTTGCTTTTTAAAATTTTAACACAAGATGTTATTATCCTTTTTTAATTAAAAAATTACTGGGTTATTTTTTTCCCTGTTTAATATGCTCTGCGCTGCTCGAGAGAACCAAGCCTTTGCTCCGGAGTCCCCAGCGCGGTGCAGATGGTTGCACCAGGGACCTTTATGTTCCCCTTGCAGCTCCCAAAAGCTCACCCTTTTCTTCCCTGCAAGCCCTCACAGCACTGCTTCGGAAAGGGGTTCCTGAGTACGGCACCGCTGATGCTGTTGGATAGCACCAACATCGTTAAAACACATTTATTTTACTTAAACCCAGCAAACTAAGACAGTGACCATAACGGCAGGTGATGGTATCGGAGGGGGAAGACTCAGGGCCGTTGTTAAGTCTCACCAGTTATATATTATCAGTTTTAGTGTCACGGGAGACTGGAGCTCTCTGGTCCTCACAACTTGGTCCTTGTCATTATCCCCATCTCTGGTTGTTTGTCCCTACTGACAGCCTTGCTATTGAACACCGGGTAATGGGTTGTAGCCTCCAGCCATCCTCCCTCTCCATTTCTAGCTCAGGGAAAACACAACAGATGAGCCCAGCCACTAAAGGGATGGGAGGCCACGCTGGCTGAAGGCAGTGGCTCCCTGTAAAGTCATCAGTGGAGCTCGTTCGGGTCTCAGGCACGTGGGGCACACACCAATGATGACCCAGTGGCGGTTTCTGTCTATCTCTATGATGCTCAACATGGGCTCAAGATTCAGTTTGCAACCAAATCCATCAGCTGGGTGGGCACCTTGGGGCTGGCCTAGGGAGAAAATACACCAGGTCAGGTTCAGGAGAAGTTCTTCACCCCAGGCTGGCTCGTGCTGGGGAGGAACCACAGCCAAAATCGGTTCTCAAGTCTTCATGTGCTGCACGAGATCAACACGTATCCATCAGACAGTCCGTAGAAACCTTCAGTGGCACCAATTTCACTGTAAAATATTTGCATGTTTTCAATTATAAAATAGCCCAGGCGGGCTCATGAGGCTCTTTGCAGCACCAGGACGGTGCAATAGATGCATTATATCCTACTCTTAAGCACTGCCTGGTGGGCCAGGAAAACACCGGGTTTACAAGAGTTAAGGACTTGGGGGCTGGGAGTTAATTGACATCTTCCATCTTCATGTGATCTCAGGTGGATACTTTATTTTTTTGTCTGAGGAGGTTTATTTTCCTCCAGATTGATTGGATGAATTGTGTTCCCAGAGATCAGAGAGTTCAGATGGCAGAGGATCCTCTTACCAGAAGATGAAAGCCAATATAATCAACTGCACAACTTCAAAACATGCAGCTTGTTCTTGTTGGCTGAGCCTAAGTTTTCCCTGCAGAGAAGCTGTCGACAATGATTTGATATCAATCCAGTAACAATCCCTGGTTTCTAATAATAATTTGCACTTCAGTAGAAATGTTCATGTGAGGCTCTGAGAACATTTAGCAGATGGTCATTAGCGAAGCTCCCCAGTTCTCCTGCAAGGAAGAGATAACAATTATTAGCCTTGTTTTACAGATGGTGACACTGAGGTGAGGCACTGAAAGGTGAAATAACTCTCCTAATTTTCCATAATGAGCCAGTGGCAACAGCTCTGTGAATGAAACCCAGGCATCCTGCTGCGATTACTCTGCAAACCCTATATCCTTATCTTTTACAGGAAAATGTGGCCAAGGAGGTGAGCCTGGAAAGCAAAGAGCAAATGACTCAAAGGCAGGATTCATGACACATTTCTGGAAATAAGGAATTAGGTCTGGGTCAATAAATAACTGGAAAACCAGGGGGACGCAATCTGAGAGGCATGTGAAATGAGGATGGATGGAAAAGAAAGAAGATAATGGAAGGGAGGGGAAGGAAAACAGAGAGTAGCTCTGACTTTTTATTTCCACTCTTGGTTTCAATCAGCGTTGTAAAATTAAAGGTTAGGGCTTTGAAAGGAAGAAGAAAGCGAGCTCCATCTCCTCCCGTGGGGGTATGTCTAATGGGTGAGGCTTCAAACGGGACTTGCCAATACCAAACCTCTCCTCCCCCCGTGTCCCACGGTGCGTCACCAGGCAGTGAAGTGGGCCATGGTGCTGCCAGGGGACATCGCTGGTGGTTTGGGTACCACAGAGACCTGCACCTCCCTGGGCAGGGCAGGGAAACGGGGACGGAGCTCTTGGGGAGCCCAACACACGCCATCAACCACCAAAAAACCCAGGTGGTGGCCAGGCTGGAGGTGGCTCAGCCCCGCTCTCCTGGGCCAGCAGCGGGCGGGCAGTAGGTCAGCCGCCGAGCTGGAGGTGTGCGGACGGGCGTTTTGGGGACTAATTTTAGCTTTCAGTTACACTGTCTTTCCCTTTCTCACCCAGAACATCTGGCCAGCTCACACTGATGGACTGGCTGATGCTACAAACCGCCTCACTAACATCACACATACACCACGAGGGGAACGCGGCCCAACTTGCTGGCCCAGCGGTGGAGTTTATAAAACAGCCAAATGGAAGCCAAAAGACTTGAGTTTAATCCCTCCAGTTAAGTCATCTAGATTCCTTCTCGCCACCAACCATCTGATCTCAATCAACAAATCTTGGCCTTCCTCTCCTAACCTCGCCGAGAGTCGCAAGGCTGAAGCCTGAAGTAATCTGCATGCAAAATGCTTTAGTAATGATTCCTTCAAGAGGGATTTTTTTATTACTATTATTTCCCCAAAAGCACTATAATGTGAAAGTGGTCGGCAAACAAGAAAGGTGCCTCAGTAAAGTTTGCCATTAATAATTTGTTAACACTCTGTAATGTCCTTCCATTTATTTTCAATACCTACAGTTAATAGGAGCATATTGAAATAGACCTATTAACGTGAATATGTTAAAGCCAATCATTGGGTATTAAAATGGGATGCTTTTTAAAGACTGAAAATACTCCCAATTTGGCTATTCCTCTCATAACATTAGTAGGATTTGGCAAGCAAATGAAACGGAATTAAACATCGGTATCTTTATCATCAGCAAACTACATCACCTCTAGATGCAAGATATTCTTAAGATAACTCTGCAATATCTTTCAGCATCAAACCCTGCACTTCCAGCACCAGAGAACCAGGAATGCAACCAGAATGGTGCTGGAGAGGTAAAACTGTGGCTGTGTAGCAGGAAACACCAGAGAAATTGGAGAGAGCAGAAATGATGTCTGCACTGGCAAGATCAAAGACACACTTTGAAAAGCTCTACCCATGGACGTACACGTGGATGCTGCTATTGGAGATGCTCCAGAGGGACATGGGGAGCTGGATGGAGGGAGCAAAGGACTGGCATGAAAACGGGGATGGGGATTTCAGAGTCCTTCATTTGGCATATTTGCATTCTGGAAGCAAACATTCCTGCACACCCAGAGGGGATCCCAGAGGAGAGGAGGAAGAAGCCCGAGGAGGGGAGCACTGTGCCATTTGTCAGCAAAAGGTCAGTAAAAGTCACAAATCAAAGTTGGATTCTAGATATTCAAGGCTGTCTTCAGAAACGAGTTGTGAAACACACCTCTCTTCATTTTTATAATCTCTGATCTCGCTCTTGTGCCGCGTGAAGAGAAAATAATCCACACAATTCCGTGTGTTCACGAGAGCACAGCCACCAGGCAAAGGCACTTCAGCAGCCACCTCTCTCTAGCCCCGAGGGTTCCAGGAAGGCTCCAGTAGCAAATTTATCACCATTATTAGTACAGACACCCCAAGGCCAAGCCCCTTGTCTTGCGCAGGTGCAACACCAGAAGGCAGCAGGTCCTGCCTCACAAATGCTTGAGTTTGTGGGAAATGGCTCTTCTTCATTTTTAACTCAATTCCATGAGATGCTGCTGCCAGAAGGTACTTGGGGCCTCATTCCAGCTTAATTTGCATTCCTCTGAGAGAAAGTTTTACCTTTAGTGGTGGTCAGAGTGGATTAAGATGGGTGTCTGCAACTTCTGGCAACCCACTGCCAATCCAACGGTGACCCTACAGGTCACATCCAGTGTGAATAGCTCAGTTTGGGGAAAGTTACTCAAAGGACCATATAAAAGACATGCTTTAGCCTGGACACGTTGAAATGCTGTCTTCTGCAGCGCTGGAGTTCCTGTTCGGCTGTGAGGACCTCAACTCCAACTCTTCTTCTTTTCCTCATTTCAGTGTGACGTTTGTTGTGATAATGCAGGACATTATTTTGCAATTCCATTTTCGGCACACACATGGAAGAGTGTGTAGTAGGCAAGGGAGACAGAGGGAACAAGATCTGCCATTTCGCCAACTAAAATAATTGTATTCCAAAGCTCAGCACGGCTTACGTTCCTGGGCCGTGTTCAATCAAACTCTCTCCCAAAGGTGCACACGTATCTCCACACTATTTTAGGGGTTGGCAGCTGCTTCAGTACACTTACTCCTATTTATTTTTTTTTTTTCATCTTGGGGCTTTTAAAATTGATGAGAGGCTGAAGGCAAGAACTGATGCATTGTAGATGACAACAAAAGAGGCTCCATAAAATTGCTTTTGGCATCTCGTGTGCGTTCTGTCTACATCTTATAAATTACTGCTGCATTTCAGTGATAAAAATAGTTTTGTATTTGGAATTGATTACAGTGAGATAAAGCTCTAATAAAAAAAAAAAAGCACGGATGCATAAATATTCTGAACATAGAAGGGTAATTTGATTTGATAAAGTAAAAGTACGGCTCTTAATTTCTTCCTTTTAGACAGAACACAAACACACAAACACACACACATCCCTCAGAGCAGATAGAACTTGGGCAGCTGTTTTGCGTAGGATTCCCAGAAATGGTTCTGTGCCTCCTCCAGCTCTTCAGACGTTTTTATGGCCATCTCCAAATCCCCAGCGTTCCCATCACCGACACCGGGGAACCTTCCCCCTGCAGCCTGCAAGCGTTCAGCCCCGACCACTGCGCTTTCCTCTACGCGATGAGCACCGATTCCTCCCCTGTGCCCTCAAAGGTTATTTTATTTACTGGGCTATTTCTGTTTAGCTCATCCTTAGCGCATCAGCTCTGCAACTAGTGCTCTTCACCTTAACTGGAGCTGCAGGATCAGCAGAGGGAGCCGATCCATTGTTTTTGGCAATTCTAATATAAATCGAAGCATAATTTTATTTACAGGAGAAAGAGGGAAATAGCGATTCATGTTTCAGTATGACCCAGACCAGCACACTTTACTCAAGAAAAATGCTATTTGGCCCAGCCTAATAAATTAAGGGTGAAAATTGGCTTTGTATCATGACAAATGCACAGCCCAATCGTTAACCTTTAAAGAAATGCAAGGCTTAATTGCAGATAATAGCGATGGGGCTGGCAGTGGAATCACGAGCTGAATCCAGGACCCGGTGAAAGACGGAGCAAAGCCCCGTGTCTGTTTTCCAGCGAGCGCAGGGGCCGACAGCCACAAAAAAGCCCTCCACTCGCTTCGGCTACAGCAGCGCAAGGTGCTGAGCAAGCCACCGGGCTACCAACCCCACCAGCATGGGTCGGTGTCAGCCCAGCCCCAAGATCTGCACCCCCAGGGGCTGGGTTTGGTGGCTGTGTCCATTCACAGTCCCTCAAACCCCCCATCCCTACTGGAAAGCTGCTTTTTTTTTGGGGGGGGGAGGCACGATAGGCGACTGCTCTGCTCCCACCAGCCCTGCCAGAGCCCCCGAGGGAGCGGGGGCTCCCAGCTTTGATGTGGGCTGGAGGGGATGGGGATGGGTCTGCTCCCCCCAGCCAGGCCAGCCAAAGCACAGGAAGAAAAACCAAGGGCAGAAAAACTGACAGTAATTTCTGTAGAGCAGCTTGAGCATTCCCGAGTTTTCAGCAACGTACGATAAGCTGTTACCCACAAGATGATCCTTAAAAACCTTCCACATGGATAGCAAAAGCAGCACAAAGCCTGTCCCCAACAACTGGCGGCACTTCCACTGGGTAAACACAGGTAGACTGACAGCAGGTTACTTTTAAATTTCATTTATTTATTTTCGTGTACATTTTTCTTAATTTGACTGACATACCATTGCTATAAAGATGCCCTGCTCTTTGAATATTTAATCCAAGACCACTAGTTCAAGTGTGGTTATGAAAAGTCACGGCAAACATATGACTGGAAAGAGGTGGTTGGTTTTGACTTCCAGGCAGTTGTTTGAAGCATTTCCTAGATGCACACAATATTCAGCAGAACACACGCACACACAGTGCAGAGTTTAACAAACACACACACGCACACACACACACACACACATCTGGAAAACGGTTACAGTGGTTGAAGTTTCAAAAAGGTATACTGTCCCCTTCTCTCAGCAGCAGTGATAAACCTTTGGATATCCTGAGAAATAAAATCAAAGTGTAGTAAAGAAGATTAACTTATTCCATCAGCAAGGTTTGGGGTGGTTTTTTTCAAGTTAAATATATTCTCCCAATCTAATTTTTTGTTTTTAACGAAGAAAGCGGAGGAAAAGGACCTGGGGCAGTTAAAGAATACCAGTTCAGTTGTTCCACCAGTATCTTTAATCCAGTACAACACGGATCCTAAAAGCATCTGGTTAAAACAACAACATTAAATAAAAGCCTGTCTAACGCTACGCACATGGTCCTACTGTCAGTCTCCTATTTATCATCTCCAGAGGAGGAGGAGGAACGGCTTTGAGATGAGTGAAGAGAACACAGGTTAAGAGCAGTGATTCAGAGGGAGTGGACACGGAGCCGCGCGGGTGGGCAGCCGGGCGACCACCGGAGTGCTCTGGAGGGCAGGAGGGGCCCCCTTTTCTTTTATTGCAGAACTTTGCAATATCTGAGTGACTCCGTTTGTGACATTTCGCCTGGCTGCAGACAGGAACAGGAGCTCGGAGTGATGGTTCATCACGGCGTGGGGCGGCGCTGCCTCCTTGCCGCTGGCTCTGCCCTGCCACACACCCCGGGTGAAGCCCCAGGGGACCTCAACCAGCACTGACAAGAACCTGGGTGACGTCTCACAAAGACGACGGCACTTCATTTGTTTTAGAGACACCACCAGTACGTGTCCACAAGAACCGGCCAAGGCAGGGAGAGTCTTTCTCAAAGCCTCCTACCTCTGGAACAACCCACCCTCCCCTAGAGCGACGATGCGGGGTCTTGCGTTAGGACGCGGGAAGTTTTGGACCTCGTGAGGACAGGATTTCCCCAACGAGGCTAAAAATCGAGAATTGCTCCTATTGCGTCGTCCTGCCTTTTCGTCTCATGCTACCTTTCCCGTTCCTGCCCCCGATGGGAACAGCAGCGCCCGTCCCGAGGAGGCGCAGACCCCGTGGGCTCCCCTCGCTGCCCAAGGGGTGGTGTGAGGTTACGGGCTGCGAAGGAGCAACCAGCACCACGGAGGGAAACGGGCCAGCGAAGACTTAAGACAACAAAAACAAACACCAAGCAATTAAAAGAAGGATGGGAGATGTGGTCTGATGTACTTTTGCCAAGAAATAAATATTTTACATTGCCTTTTTTAAAAACACTCGACTTTGTGTTTTTTTAATTCCAAAATGGTAGACTCACGCGCTCCACCCGCCCGTGCACAACACGTGCACACACACACACACACACACTCACTAATGCACACACGTTTCCAGCTTTGTAGAGCTACTGGATTTTCTTTGAGACGAGTTTCTTGTGCATTTTGACAATTTACTTTGAGACAAGTTATTTGCGAGAAGGCAAAGTTCATGCACGGCTTTGACAGCTCCACTTTCTCATAAATGGTATTTGAAAAGCAGAAAGCAAACGAGGGCCAAAGCTCCGTTTAAAGTTCACCTCAGATGCCTGAAAAGCATTTATACCCACATCCTTCTGAGGTCCCTGCTTTATGAACTTCTAATGAATTCCACATTCTGCTACCCAACGTTTCTTATACATAGGGGGAAGAAAAAACAAACCAGAAAACCAAAGCAAGCTGTTTGAAAACAGATGCACCACAGCATTCTTTATCAGCGAGGCTGGGGAGGCGGCAGGGCAGCAGCAAGGCACCTTTGCGCAGTGGAGAAAGGGAATAAAAAGAACAAAATACTAGTTTTGAGCCCCCAGTCCCACTTTTCTAACACCGGTCACGCTTGTGGGATTCCACCTCAACACTTACAGAGCAAGAAGCAGCCATCCATTCGTTCCTCCATCATTTCTGCAGGACTCCTGTCCCCCACACCCAGAGGAGACCCTGGACCAGAGGGTGCCTGGTGGCCCCCAGCCCCGCTCTGAAGCCATCCTGGCAACCCTGGCTCTCACCAGCCACAGGAAATCTCTATGTAACTTCGCTAGAGTGCTCTCTGGTGTGAGACTTGGACAAACCAAGTTCATCACAAACCAGATTTTATTTTTTCAGGTGGAAAATTCTCCTTTTCTCAGAATTCCAGGGCGCTTTTGGTTAATGATGCTGTGATATAGAGTTTTTACCAGTTAAACTGAATCCTGATACTTGTCAATCCCCTCTTGAAGGAACAATTACAACCCAACTTCTGCTTTTCCTATTAAAAAGAAAAGAGTGAGTAGGTTTATTCAGAAGCCTCCAAGACATTTAAAGAAAATTTGAAAAATAACATATTTTTTAAAAAATTTCCTTATCCCCATCCCTAATTCTAGAGCAAAACAGGTCACTAAAAGAAAATCTAAATTGCTATAAATATAATTTAAAATCACAATTAGCCATCTACTGCCATTGGCCCTCCTAGCTGTTGGGAGATACTCAGGGATTCCATATGGCTCAAGGGCAGGCTGGGAGATGCCTTCAGCACATCTTGGGTAGTACCAGAAATGGATAAATAATAAATACTAAGAACGTGAGAAGGAATAATCGGCCTTCCACATGTAAGGAAAAGCAGAGACTTTCACAGTTATAAAATAAATGATGTTACTGTAAAAAAAAAAAAAAAAATCCTAAAAATAAAGGACTAAATCCTAAAAATAAGGACTTGCATTACAGCAGGTTGGAAAGTCTTCTCTCTTCTGACATGTTCAAAACACGCGGATGCTTCCCCGTGCCCCCTCCAGTACCAGCAGATCACTGGGAAGTGGCTGCTTTCCCACTGTGCTCCTAGCTTTTCCATTTTTTCCAGCCGAAAGTACGTAGAAATATCCTTGTTGCAAATTTACCACCATCTCAAGAAAAAGCAGATTTCACATCCTAAGACAGAAACTCTAAAAATTTCGTACATTTTCATGCTAAACATGGATCTCTGCCAATAAAACAGTAATTCCTCAAATTGAAGATTTCGGGCATTTTTAGACAGTTTTTTTTTCTCTAGGAGAAACGACAAGATTTACTCTAACACATTTCCAGTTTGCAAGAAACTCCAGCTAGCAGCTTTCCCCCAATGTATTGCTATTAAAAAATAAAGGCAAAATCCCAACTCTTGTGTATGTTGTGCCTGTTTCCAGCAGCCCCCCCGGTGCAGCAGCGGCTCTCCCCAGCCACACGCCGCCCCACTCACAATGACAGAGAAATGGTGGCAGAGCTCTGGGAATCCACTCCATTCTTAGGCTATATAGGAAATGTTTGCAGCCAAATCCTCATTTTGGCAATATTTCCTTTTGAACCAGGCATTTTCCTGCCTGTAGAGCCCCAGCCTGCCCAGCAGCCCACCAAACGGTAGGGTCCAGGCTATTAGATATTTATGCAAGAATCAACTAAATCTGGGCTAAGTGCGGAGGGAGAGCTCTGCGGCTGCACCTGTGTATGTGAAAATTTGATCCTGACTTAGCAGCCATGACAGAGACTGTAATTTATCTTTAAATACACCTTTGTTGGCTCTTACGAGGCACTTAATCTACATCTCTTCACTCCGGCTGTGTAAATCAAGGACACCTGGCCCTCCCTGACTTTTCACAGTATCCGTCCTGAAAAATCCCACACAACGGGGCTGAGAAATACCAAAGGCTTTCAGATACTGCTCCCGGACACTCTGAGATGGCTGAATGTTCTTTACTAGAGGAAAAAAACCAAGCCGTGGCAGACGCTGATAGCTCCATCACACAACGCCTGGGGAAACTGTATCTACCTCTGCTTTTGGAGGCCACGGGCACGCTCGCTGCCAGACGGCTCTTTCCAGCCATCAGACATTGGCCGCCTCTTACTGGAGCACTTATCTCCATCTGCCTCCTGGCCCAATTCGGTTCATACCCTCGTGTGACGGGTCATGGTGTTTTGGAAAGTCCATGGTCTCATCTCATATTTTCTCAAAAAGAATAACAATCTGGGGTAAAACCAGACTGAATTAGGACAAACCCTGAGCTGGCCTGAATTCTTCCTGTAAGAGAAACCAAGCAGAAACTTGCCTGATTGGTTCGGTAATAGTTGGGGTGTGTTTACTCTTTATTTAAAAATTACACTATTCTGAGTTTCCTGGATTTAGCTGGGCCCAAAAACGAAAGTAACATATCAAAATACCCTGAAATAAACTTCTAGGAAGGGTTTTCAGGTCTGGCTAAAACCACACAGCTTTGGAAATTGCCGAAAGACGTCTGATCTTTTGAGATTTCCATCTCTATTTCCAGAGCAGTTAAGACGCTTCCAAGCTTTTCCCGGCTTATCCTCGCGGAACCTCGCAGCCGCTGGACTTTTGCCCCATCGTTTAGAGAAACCCAAGAGCCTTTCGAGGAAGGAAACGGGGCCCGTCCTGCAGCCCGGCTGCCGGCAAGAGCGAGCCACCTTGGAGCGATGCTGCTGCAATTCCAGCGCCGCTTCACTTCCAGGACGGGATTTTGAATGCCAAGGAGAAGCTCTCGCTTCGGCTGGATCCCCGCAGGGCAGCAAACCCCTGGCTGCAGCTTCCCGGGAAGCAGGCACCGGGGAACAGACGGGCAGCTCCTTCCTCTCCCAAAGGGCTCGGCTTTGGGAGCCCTGGCTGGACGCCCCTTTCCCCCACCTTCGCTCCAACCAACCGCCTAGAAAAAAGGCTGCTAGTAAAATCCCAGACTGTAAAACACAAAACGTAAAGGTGACTGAGACGTGAGGTGTCGATGGAGGCGAAGAGCTTTCTAGCAACCCAGGAGTGCACTAAAGGAGGCCGTGTAATAAACGCCACGCAGCACAAATAGTTCCCGGTGGAACGGCGCTGGCTGGCTGCATGGGCCCCTGAAGAATTCATTTATCCCTGTGGCCTGTAAATTAGATATTTCCACCATCAGGCTAGTTAGAGACCACCGGAATACGTTTATCCTCTTCTTCCTCAGCTACAGAGACCTTTCCCATGCTTTCCCCATCATTTAAGTCCGATCCCTGTGTCTCACTGAGGAGCTCAGCAGGAGAAGCAGCTACGCACAAGCCCACGTAGCAGGAAACAAGCACCAGCTCGCTTGCAGTTCTCCCCTGTGGGTTTTAGATCCTGTTTCTCTTGCTGGAAGTGGGGACACAGCGACAATCTGGGACTGGTGAGCCAACCCACTGCCTACAAATCTGGGCCTGAAGGAGTACGTGGCAGGAGAAAGAGGAGACAGGGGCTCTCACCTACTCCATCGAGTCTGTGGCTGTCTCTTTTGCCCTCTCTTTCTGCTCCAGCCTTCCTCATGGGCTCCAGACCTTCACGGCAGGGTGGACTGGCATCAGCTGCCTCAGGGAGGACTCATTTTGTCCCTGCGCCATTAAAACCACCCTTGCAGTTTACGGCACTCTCTTTAGAGTCCTCTTCCTTTACAGAGCACACAAACCTTTGTGCCCAGACCACTGGCACCACCACCTCCTGGCTGTGTCTCTATCTGCAAACACATAAAAGCTGAGATTCAATTAAGCTTTTTTCTGACCTTCTTCATTAACAAAGTCAGCTGCTTCTATGGAGTGGGGTTACGTGAAGGAGCAGCGTCCTTTCAACCTGTAGCAGAGCTGCCTGCTGCAGAGAAAGCATCTCTTCCAGCCACACTCCAGAGTGGAGTCTCACTGCAGTGCAGAGCTCTGGCCTGCCAGAGCATACGTCAAATTTCATATTATCCATCTGCTCCAGTAAAGGCTGAGTTGAAATATTAATTAGGAGATCTGATCCCCTCTCACCAGAAACAATCTGGATTTTATAGCTCAGCCAGAGGCCAGTGAAGCAGACAAAGCTCTGCGATACATCCTCTGCTGCTGGTTAACGGCTTTCAAGGAAACAACCAACTTGGGGGAAGGACACGGACTGTAAAACACGTGGACATCTGGTCTCTTTTGTCCACCCTTCAGCTCCCCCACGCTCGACCCCCACCTCCTAAGTGCATGTTCAGAACAGAGAGAGACGACTCCTCTAACATAAACAGCTATAATATGGCAATAAAGATTAATGAGTAAAACTTGCCATTTTATGTATAATCCGTGGGGATTTACAATCATTAATCTTTATTAGTGTGTAATAACTGTTTAGACATTAAGGACAGATTCTCAGCTGGACAAAACTGGCCTTATTCCAGCCAAGCCAATGGAGCAATGCCAGTTTACACCCTCCGTGACCCCAGCTCTAAATAAGACCCGTCCCCATCTGTAGGAACCGTATCACTAGCAGTATTTCCCCAACAGCAGGGGCAGAGCAGGGAAGGCAACTATTTGTCTTCCTCTGTATCCGAAAAAGAGAGCTGCATGTGTCCAGGAAGCTCAACAATAGACATGTCAATAAACATGAGGAAATTCAATGAAAAAGCAACAGCAACAAAAGGAACCCCAAGGAGCAGGGAAGTGGATGATTTTTGAGGCAAGACTATAAGATCTGGTTTGGCAGGAGCGTAACTAAGAGGGATGTAGCAATCTTTGGCATGTGAAAGAGTGAAAGCACCAAGACAGGCTCCCAGAGTTCCTCTAAGAGGAACAAGATGGAAGAGAGAGGAAAAAAAAAAGAGCATCTTGGCTGGCTTCTCTGAGAGAGGAGTTTGGGGTTTGTTTTTAATAAAAAAGAGGTCTATTAAACAAGGGAGCTGGTGGGAAACTTGTCTGAACTACATCAGACCAGCCACTAAAGCAATGTTGCATGGGCCGAGCGGGATTTCCTCTTCCCAAATGCCTAGGAAAGCAGGGAGATGTGCAGGTACATACTCAGCTCACAGCAAACACAGAGAGATCCCAGCTAAGGCTGTACACACCAGTGCCTCTGCCCCTGGCACCAGGCACTGCTCCACTGCCCAGGCGAAGGGCCCGGCAGCCCCTTCCCACCAAGACAAGGTGGAGCCAGCACCGACCCAGGAGACCCACAGCCACCTCCCTCTGTACCTGCTGAGCAACTGGGAGCTCAACTGTTCTCTTTTTAGAGCTTTCTCCGAGTACCGACCCACCAACTGCCTCCTCCGTCGCACACGGGAGGCCAGCTGCCTCCAGAAACTGTGTTCCCACCTCTTTAACAAGTCAGAAGTGTCTCCTTCCTCACCAGTAAACCTGACAAAAGTCAGAAAAAATGCAGAAATACAGTACATAGATATCTGTGTAAAGGATTGTACACCTGGAAAAACTCCAGAAAAGATGGGCATCTCACCCACTGCAGCAGCATGAACCTGGTGTTTAGAAACAGTAACCAGCAAACACCCCCCAGCTCCTCTTTCGGGTTTAAGGGATGGGTGGGCTCTTGAGGACCCAGAAAATAGCTTTTCTGCCACTTCAAGAGCTCTATGATGGCAAGGCCACAAGCATCCGGGAGGCTGCAAGAACACCAAGAGCTATACACTGGAGGAAAAAAGAGGATGAACATCGTGCCCTGGTGGTCCCCCACTGCCTGACACAGGGATGGGCTGAGCACCTTCCATGCAGCCCAAAATCACCGTGGCAGAGCGGAGAGGCCCTCCCTGCCTCGCAAATGCCTGACTGTGCCTTTGGACTCACGCAGCTGGTCCAGGTCACAGCTCAGCGCTGAGCTCCGAGCAGCTTCTCCTTCTTCTCCACTCCCTGGTGTGCTTTTGGTTTGTTTCAGGGTCTATGGCACAAGACCTGCTACTTTTGCAGTTCAAGAATCTCAGTTGAGAACAATCTAAGATGCTGCCCAGAGTCCTGCACAGTGTGAAAACAAAGAGCTTTTTGAAAAACAGCTTTAAGCCTCAACACCTTGGCTGTTCACAGGAGAGACAGTTGTTGGGAAAGGCTTAATGTCCCAGAAACCAGGCCTGTCCTAAGCAACGCTGTGCTCTTGTTACAGCCAAGCAAAGTTCTGAGCACTGACCAAAGGCTTTTCATCTTCACAGAGGTTACAGTCAAACGGAAGAGAAAAAGAGTCTGATTTTCATCTTGCAGCCCAGCATGTTTCAGAGCTTTTAAGCACACAGGAGTCCCTGGCTCTCCTCCCTGCGCTGAGGCCACCAGCTCAGACTTCTTTCTAAGAAAATCCTGGGGCAGGCCAAGCTTTCTGTCCACACGTGCCACGAGGGACGCAGAGACAGACAGACAGACAGACAGCCTCCACATTTCTCTCCTGCCATACCCACCTTCCGCAGTGCTGACCGCTCAGATCACTGTTCCCATTCTCAGCGGCCATATGGATCCGCACTTACTCTGGGCTGACGCAGATGACTTTTAAAGGAACAAATCATGGAGAAACAGGAGGGAAGTGCAGTGATTTGTTGCATGCCCTATTGTAATGTCATTAAAACAAAGGGATTAGACGTCCCAAGCACTCCAAGAGCAAAAAGCATAAAAGAAAGCACTCAGCATGTAGTGTCAAGGCATGTAGGAATCATTTTAGAGGGTTACTAGCTGCAGACAACACTGACATTAATTTTCTATTGGAAAACGCTGGTGACATTAATATCTGCTATTAATACTGAACTTTGACAGTATCTCATAAATTCAACCTGTCAATTACAATGGCACTGAAATAAAGGTGCTCTGAGGTCAAGGAGATGCGGTGTCCAAATGAGACTTATATTCCAGGAGAAAAACAGCAAAACCAATCTTTAACAAAAGCATCAGATCCATATGTAGGAAAACCAAAGGGTGGTTTTAAATGTCATGTTTTTCAAAGCGAGAATTGATGCTGGAACCAAGTCTATAAACTGGCTGGCTGGACTTTTAGCTGCAGCTGAGGACAATCAATCAAAACAGCTCTGCGACTCTGAGAAAGTGAGAGAGAGAAAACACACACATACACCATGGAATATGAGAGGGCAGATTATGAGCCATGCGAGGCCTCTTAAAATTACACTGCGAAGTAAAACATCCTTGTGTTTCATCCGCAACAAAATGTAACCTGAAAGGCTCCCCTCGACACGAAGCGGAATATGGAGTTACTGTTACCGAGGGCCAGGCAGAGGCTTGTGGAACGTGGGCTGAGGAAGGGGAAACTTCCCCAAAATCTGCATGACCCATGAGCTCTTCGCAGTCAGAAAAGCCCTGCAAGCCTTCCTCAAGCCACCCCACTCTGCAGCTGAGAGGCACAGGGACCGACAAATCCCCATGAGCAATGCTTCTCTAATCTCCTTCGATCCTGGCCCCAAGGCAGAGCTACGTAATTTTGGGCTTCACAGCCACCTCTGCAGGCACTGCCGGCCACAGCGGTGACGGTGACGGTGATGGTGGCAGCTCAGGCACTGCTGGTTTCTACATGCACCTCTTTGAAGTGGTCTGCATGTCCCTAGCACAAGAGGTACCACCGCTGGGGATCCCCCGTTCTAAATACTGTCCTCCCCACCAGCCCTTCCAAGGGGTCGCTTTCCAAACAGACACTCAGGCCAGTCCAGAAGCCCAACATGCACCAACGAAGACTGCAGGCACTCACCCGGGAGAGAAAAGGATGGATCCCAGGCCGAATGACATCCTGCACAACTTAAATATTGCAGAGCAAGGCATGCTTCGCGCTGGGATTTGACTCCAAGAGTCAAAGCGATGCGATGGATGGGGAGAAGCACGTGGAGGGGCACGAGGCACGTGTGCATGCTCTGGCACAGCCACACACACAGGCATTCTCCTTCGCAGGGCCGGGGGAAGGAGCAAAGGCAAAGGACCCCATAGCCAAGCGAGGCAGCTATACAGGTTTGGCTCAGTCAAACCAGCATCAACCTGGAGCCTGTGGCCTTGCTCCAGACTCACAGCGACACCTTGCAGGGCAAGGTCTCCCTTTTCTTTAGACAGTAACCATGTTACCTAAAAGCAGCGTGATCTGCCGTCCTCCCCTCCCACCCTGACAGCTCCTGCGCCCCTGCCCTTGGCTAGCAGCTTTTCTCTGGGGACCTGGCCAACAGCAACGAGCTCCAGGTATGGGTGGGCTGTGGTTTCCCCGCGTGGTTTCCCTGCTGCAGCTCCTGTGGGGGACACCTGCAGCCCACGCCGCAGCCCAGTGCTCCTGGCTGCCTTCGGCATCCCAACCAGAGCTGGACACGGCCCAAACCGCATCCCGGCACGGGCTCCAGGGGAGCTCGCTGCAGCACTCCCCCGTCTGTGGGCGAGCACAGCGGGATTGCTGCCCGTGCAGTGCCGAGAGCCCTGGAAACTCACACTGAAATATCCCATTTTTCCCAGACGTCGCGCTATGCAGACTGCTATCCTTTCTCATCTGAAGGAGGAGAGAGGAACTCCCTTTTAGACCCAAAGCAGTTCATCCCCAGCCCAAGGGAGCCCCAGACGCTGCAGTGCTGCTGGGCTGGCGGGGACTGACCCCTGCAGCCTCCCCCTGGGCTTTGTGCAACTTCTCTGACCGTCTATTTCCCTTGGGGGCTTTTGTCCCAGACACTAAACCAGCAGTCTGTTCCCGCTCCAGACCTCACTACCCGCCCGATCTAGCAGAGTAAGCCGGTGGGACACAGGGCAGGGGCTCTCCCCAGGCAGGAGCTGGCAGTGCCTGCAGGCGACAGGCTGGGACACGCCGGCCGGACTCGAAGCGCGGTGTCCGGAGAAGAGGTGACCTCGCGGGACGCTGGGGCCTCCCTCCCTTACAGTGATGCTTCCTCACACGCTGCAGAAGCAGCTGGAGTAGCTGAGCTGAGATCCTTGTTTATAAATTCTTTTTACGATGCACATTAAATATCTTCCACAACACAGACACTTCTTCTCTTCTTTCTCTTTTGACACCTTTTCCCCAGCAAAGCCCTTACGACTATTGCTTGCTGTGGCCTCATTTAGCATCACCATCGTCACCACGCATTCATCCTCATATAAAACAGAAATCTATTCCATCAAGCACTTAACATAAATATTAAAATAATGGAAGGGACAAAATATAAATCTACATACAACTTCATGACTACCATAGCACCTATTACCATGACAAAGCAAATTGTGGTTCAAGGGGAAGGGGGATGAGGATAAAGTTAGGAAGAGGGACTTCGACTGTCATTAAATATGTAAATCACTCTTTAAAAATTTTTTTTTGTTTTGTTTTTGTTTTAAGGTTACCAACCTTATTAAAATTCATTTCACTAACCAGCTCGTTCTATGTCACTATGGATACCAAAGAACCCTTTGAAAAACTTCGGCGAGGCGGGGGTTTCTCAGAATAAAAACAAAACAAAACAAAACACGGCGACTTTCTGTTGGTGCTTTCATGACAAGTCCTGCCACGCGCCCCTCCCCGGCACCCACCAGTCCACAGAAGGGCAATTCATTTACAAGTCCAGTTCTCAGTCTCCCAGGATGAGTTTGACAAAAGAGGCGACGTCTGTCTCTTTGGATTCGTGCAGGGTGAAGAAAGGATGTTGCTGGGAAAGAAAAGAGAGAACAAGTAGAAAAGTTTATTATTCACGACGCTGAGGACCAAGCCAAAAACATTTTCAGACAATCTTCTAGACAGTGACAAAGAGTTTGTCGCTGGTATTATAACATTGGGCTCTTCATATTTTGCAGCTGAGCCCGAGGGGCCAGTTCCCGAAGGCTGCAGATTTGTGCTGCCCTCTTGGATTCCCTCTGAAGCCTGCCCTGGCCGGGAGGGCCGAGCTGGGCTGCTCTCGAAGCAAGGGAAAGTACTAAAACACGCCGCCTCCATCTCTAGCACGTCGTGCCCTTCGGCACACGCTGGCTCGCAGCTCTGCGGTGCCCTGGGAGGAGACGTGCTCCTCCTGAGACGGTGGTTATCCACTCCACCGCTCCAACCGCAGCAAGGAAAAGCTTGCAGGAAGGCTGACTGCGGTGCGTTTTCCCTCAGCTTCCTGCTTTATCTGTGTATTTACCCTCTGGTGACTTCTGAGTCTCATTTCTTCCCTGCAATTGCTCCCAGTCCCAGCAGGAGATGGCTACTTTACCCCTAACCACCGCAAAGAGGAAAGCCATCCCGGCTGGAAAGCCATCCGCAGCTGTATGTTTAACTACTTAATCGTGACCAACATGGGAAGACATCCTGCCAGAAAATCTTGCCTACATTTCAGCACAAACGGAAAAATATGTGTAAGGAGAAAAAAAACCCAACCAAATGCCCCCTGACAGCAAGAGTAAAGCCCCTCTCTGCTAGAACCAGTGACTCAGTTTGCTACCGGCGGAGGCAAAACATCAGCTGAGATCAGCCGATTTCCACCTGAAATCACCAAACACTGTCTGACACCCACAGTCCTGGCAGCTAATTGTATTTATTTGCATGGAGTGTGTCAGAGAGGACCAAAAGGCAGCTGGGGTCCTGCGGGGCTCACAGGTCACCTCCCCTCTGTGCTAAATGCCCTTGTGCTTCCCATACGCAGGAGGAGCTTGGTTTGATTCCCAACCCTCTCATTTTAAGCCAGATTTTTAAAGAGAATTCGGGGTTTTTCAAAGCTGCCCCTCACCTCAGTCCCTGAGCATTGTCTGTTTCAATGATCTTCTACAGCAGTGGCCAAGTGGAGGGAGAAGAAGAGTAAAAAAAAGACTTTCCAAGGTGGGCTTGAGCAGCAAGTTATCCAGTGAATATAAAGAGGCAGCTCCGAGCAGCCGGGAAGCGACCCAAAGACACGCTAGCAAGGAAGAGGAAGCACAATTATGTGGGAAACAGAGCTGAAATGGGTTGAGGCAAGGATCCAGACATAACTTAAGGTCTCCCTGGGTCAGACAGTCACGGGAACCGAAGTGTCCTGAATAACTCTCGGTGAGATGGCCCAAATGGCCTGCTGTGTTATTATCGCAGCGTGATGCCGCTGCTTTCACGTCCCAGCTAAATCACACCCAAAGCAGAGCTACCGCCGCCTGGAAGCACCCGCAAGCGTGAGATGGGTGGCAACGGTGGCCTCCAGCCCTGTCTATCACCAAACCCAGCCCCTTTGCAACAACTGAGTCTGGTTATAGCACAAAGCACCCCGTGCCAGGTGGGATGTGCTCCATGCAATGTGCAGACCACCAGTCCTGCAGTAGTTTCATGCTCCACTTCACCTGGGGAAGTGGGTTTTAAAATGAAATTAAGCATCCGTATCAGTTTTCCTGATGCTCAAGATAGCACAGAGTCATATTTTCCATGAGAAACCTCAATTCCACAGGAAAGCAAGGGAGCAGTCTTGGTCAAAATGACAAGTCCAATCCAGTACCGCAACTTAATGCCATGAGAGAGAGAGGAGGGAGAAAAAAAAACCCAACAAAACAGCAATCCCCAACCACAGGACCTCACAACATTCATGTCAGCCATAAAATACCACAGCATTGAGATACTCTGGAGAGGTGATCCAAGAACCTAATTCAATAGAAATGCACTCGCTTGCCAACGGGTATTAATGCTGCAACAGACGGAGCTGCTCTGGTGAACCTTTTTGATAAAAGGCCATTTGGCAAACTTTAGAAATTTGCTTAAAATATATATGTATTTACTCAATAATAAAAAAAAAAAAAAAGAGGAAAAAACCAGCCATAAACCTCAGGCCTCTCTTTGTTTGAAACCAGTATTTGGGCAAACTTTGTGCAAATCAGATCTATATATAGTCTAATTGCATTACAGGGCCCAGCAAAAACTGCTACAGGAATTATTCATTGCTAACAACTCAGGTTCAAAAGATACATGGATTTCCAGCATGTCTTACACTCAGAAAGCACCTGAAAAGCACAGAGGTCCTAACACTTCAGAGCAGGCAGCGTGAGGTAGCAATGAAGCTGACCCCCTGGATGGCATGATGCATTACCTCCTACAAGTTATGGGGCAGGAGACACCAACACCTGAGGAAATTCTCCACCAGTTCCCACCCTTAACGCAGAAGATCTTGCCAGTGGCACCGACAGGGGTGGGAATGTAGGGGCAGGCAAGCATTTGGGTGAGGAGCTTCAGAAATGACAAAGTTCGGTGCCTTCCTGCCTTTAGCAAGCTGTGATCAGGTGAGAGTGAAAAAGGGACTAGATGCTTACGGGAGCGAAACACTGACTTCCTAAGCTCTCCTCCTTTTTGCTGACCATTAGGAGCACCAGGACCAACATCAGAAAGTCAGAAGAGAGAAAGGCCATGAAGCTGTGGAGCTCTAGCAGAAAAATCTCACCCTGTTCTTGACAGCTCCAGCCCAGAGCTCGGGCTGAGTATCACCAGTGTCTGTGCTGCTGGGAGTTCATCACCCGTTAAGTGCATCTGCCCTCAAAGCCCCGCACTGCCCTGCATTTCCCTCCTCGTAAGCCTTTATCAGCATCTTCTTCCTTAGCTATTCCTCTGTCCTAGACGTGCTCACAGCAAACAGATGAAATTCAATAACCGGAATTATTACTCACAGACTCGTCTCTGCCCCTAACATCCAGAAATTACTCTGTCCAAAGAGTCTTCTCTCCAAGGCACCATGACAGCAAAGCCTTGCAGGCCCCTCAGCTCCTGCAGCCCACGTGCAGCATCTGTGGAGCATGCATTTCACACAGGTGTCTGAAGCCATCGCACAAACCCAAGAAGGGGATTTTATCCTCACTAACTGACTCTTCACAGCCTCACTCTTCTCCCTTAGCAAATTTGTTAACTGCTTTTCCATGTTTTTCTCCTTGATCTGACTGGAATAGCACTTGAAGGACATTTCAAAGAGCATCTCTGATTTGCAGTCACCCCTCCAAAACCCTGAAGAGCCATGATTCTCACATGTGTTGTGAAAACAGAGACGCTAAGTATGCCACATCACCAGGCACTATTGGAAACCCCGTCCTCAGCACCTCACTGGAATCCATCTCAGCTCTGAACCGATACGCTGCTTAATACAGGCACACTCACCATAAGCTCCGGGTATGTTGGCCGTTCTTTGGAATTCTTCTTCAAGCTTTAATGGGAAAAAAAAAGAAAAATATTAAAAGTTACATTCTTTATGCAATTAAGCAAGGCTATAAAATTATACCATGACAAAAGCAAGGTTCCAAGTCCCTGTAGAGTAACTCATCTGTATGTTAAATGAATAGCTCGGGCCTTGAGGACACCTACAACCAACACAGGCGCAGATGGGCCACCGATGGTACACACTGCTGGGTACACGAGCCCAGTGAGCCCAGTTAAGGTCAAACAAGAGATCTGGAGACACCATATATACCAGTCAACACCCTGCCTGTTGCTGGGGGCCAGGTACAACTGGTTTTTGGGGCGCTACCCAGTAGGCCAGTGACCAAGGGAACGGAATCAGCCTCCAACCTCTGATTGGGAACGGTGACCGAGTGGTTCTGAAGCACGTGTACAACTATTTGTTTATCACCGTGCTGTTATCAGCAGGGACGGTTACATGGGACATCCTTTTTTTCTCCTCTCCTACAACAGATGGCTCTGGAGGGTTGTAGCTGGAAGTTATTTTGGTTTCCCTCCAGCAGAAAATAGCTTTTAAAAGACAGGACGTAATCTCTACTCACTTCCTGACAGTGTATTTAGGGGAAAGACACTTGGAGCAACTTGAAAAGATCTTCACACACGTACACGTCGGTGGTGGGGAAAAGGTGTCACACTGAGCAAAACAAAAGTGAGAACCTCGGCGATGATAAGTCACTCCTCTGCTGGGATTTGCCGGAGCCCAGAGGAAGCGGAGGACACACACTGAATAGATATTTCCTGCTTGCTGTGTGTAGCGGGCTCATGTTTAGTGTCATGTTGTGAATGAACAGAGAGGAACCTAGTAACGATACGTGCCAATATTGCCGAACTGAAGGTACGGGATGTGTCACATCCTCTGAGCTCAAAAGCAGCCCAAGCCGAGATGCTAAGGTGAATCTGAAGGTTAGGTGTGTCCAGAAGCAGGATTTGGGTATAATCCTCCTAATTTAGACTCTCTACAAACAAAAACCTTGTTCCCAGGTTACTAATACCAGGAAATCTGGTGACAAGTTACCAAAATCAATGTAAATCTTCAGGAATGAAGAGCCGTATTTGGATCTGATCCTGACTCAGACATCCCAGGATCTTGCCTGCAGTGGCTACAGGTAATCAGATTTGGCTGCCCCAGGCAGCAGATGCTGTGATTCACTCACTCTGCAACCTCCTGAATTTGAGACGGGCCTAAGCCAGGCCAACCTCACTGAGCTGACGTGACCTGGTTCGGTGTCAGAAGAAATTCTCAGGCTCCAACAACACAAAACTAGTGCAATCTGCAGCCAAAGTTCACTTTCCCAAGTCCACGCCACCCCAGCGGCGTTGAAGAATCTTCAGTGATCCTGGTGGATAGGATTTGCAAAGAGAGGAACCGCCACATGCCCCAAAAAGCATGAGTTTTAAAAACGTGAGTGCTGCTCAGTGGGGTCATTCTTCTCACCGCAACCATCACGAATGGCTGTGGATATCTTACTCCTGAATCAGCCCACAGCTACAGCTGCAGGACACCGTGCTCGCAAAAGCAAAATATTCAGTGGGGAACAACAGCCTGCCTGGCACGAGCCGGCAACTTTGCAACAACAAGGAGCGAGCCAGCAGCACGGGAGAAAGGCAGCCGGCCCAAAATCTCAGCGTGGGCCTTGCAAAAATGGTGGGCATTTCGTGAGAGGGTTTTTCCAAGGCAGCTCCCACCTCTGACAGACACAGAGCGGTGTGGGCACGGTATTCCCCAGCGCGGGTCGGTGGAGAGGCGTGCAGCTGAATCACACAGACCTCGAAAACATGTTTGAACAAGGCTCCGAATAATCTGAATGTCGGTACTTAAAGTCCCCGGGCAGGAGTGGCTGATAATCCCCTTCCTGGGTCACAACAGAGCCGGCCGGGCTCCAGGCCCCGACGCTGGCAGCTCGGGAACAGTCTCACATTTCTGTATTTGTCGATCTGCCGTCCTTTCTTGGCCACCAGGCAAACCCACCAGCCACCTGCCAAGTTGGCAAGCGGCGGATGGCACTGAAGCGCCTGGAAAAATAAAAAAAAAAAAAAACGCCTCCCAGGCGGTTTCCAGGGAAGCTGGAGGGAGCAGCAGTCAGGAGCCGCGGGGCGGCCGCCAGCTCTCTGAACCATACGCCGAGGGCAGCTGCGAGTCTCCTCGGGCGCGGGGAGAGCCTGGGCTTTCAGGCAGCTCTCGCAGCCTCCAGACAGCGCGCATCTGCTCCAACCCTTTTCCTACGCCACAGCCAAACTCTCCCGCTGCTTCCAGCTCCGAGTCCCAGCAGCCGGAGAGCCCTGGTAAGTGGGATGGTCGCCCAGGGGGGCCATGGCGGGGCGAACGCTGCACCCCCCCTGCCCTCAGAGCTGAGCCCCTCAGGGAGCGGGAGGCAGGAGGAGGCAGCCATGAGGGGACGTGGAGGACCCGCCTGCCCGCACCTGCCCGCGGTGCCAGCCCAGCCACAGACACCCTGTGCTGTTGATGCGGGGATGGAGAAAGCCTCCTAAATCCCTTCCTCCTGAGTGTCCCCTGCAAAGTGACCAAGCCTGTTCCTCGCCACCTCAGGTGGGGAAGACTCCCCACGACCGCCATCACCGCTGCTCTGACAAAGGGTGCACCTTGCCTGCACAGCGCCAGGCCCCAGCCCGGCCCTCACGGCTCAGTGAGGCCATGAAGACCCCAAAAAGGGACTGTTGTGTTCAAAACTTTGGGTTGTACCCCAGAGAATTTGGGTCGTACCCCAGAGAATTTGGGTTGTAGCCCTGCACCTGTGGGGATGGGGACACTGGAGGCAGCCGGCGTCTGCCCTCCTCAGCCTGCCCACAGCATGGCGGGGTGAGGGGGACCAGGGGGAGCAGGGCCAAGGGGATATTTTACCATTGCGAGGTAAAATCGACGAACTCTGCTGAGAACTTCTCTGCCGGGAGCTGCGGCGACGGCTCCTCCACCACCTGCTTGAGCTGCTGGAAGGGCGTCCCCCAGGAGTCGTAGGGAAAGCGCAGGATGGCCAGCTCGATCTGGGGAGACAGAGCCCACACCTCAGGCATGGGGAAGGACACCCCACGGCTCACCCTCCCGCCCCACAGATTTCAGATTCCTCTCTGCCCACCCAGGGATCTGTTTTTTTGAGGCCCCGCACAAATAAGTGGCATTTCCTGGCCCCAATGTCTTGCTTAACCTCCCCCAGCTGAAGGGACAGGTCTGAGGAGACCCAGCCGTCTCCATATTCAATGCTCCGTACCCTCGTGTCGGTGCTTGGGAAAGTTAGAAGTTAAAAAACAACAACCCCACGTTGCAAAGGGTAACTGCGCTATAAAACAACTCTGGGAGCAGATGGGTTCCCCCTGAACGCTGCGTGGGAGGCATCACCCATCCCTCCTCTTCTGAGGGGGACTTTGCTAATTGCTGAGTGCTGGGAGCATTTATTTAATTCTTTTTGTGCTTGAAATCCAACCTGCTCCAAGGCAACAGCTGTGCGGCACCAGACGCCCTCCCCTTAGCCCATGCTGCCATCTCCCGGCAGCCCACGGCCACCACAGCGGGGTGGTCCCCACCAGGGTGGCACCCCACCAACGCCTCCAAGGACAGCAAGGAGCTGACAAAGCAGCTCCATCCTCCTTCCCTTCAACCCTGTGGCACGCTCCTCGCTACTCCCACACCCGTATTCCCATTCCCACCCTGCCACCTTCTAAGGGAACCAGTGCCACCAGTGTCAGGGGGGCTATGGGGAGGAAAATGAATCCACAAGCAACCCTCAAGCCTCCCTGCATCACTCTGAGTCCCCAGGTCACCCTACCATTGTGATCCCCAGGCTCCAGATATCGGATTTGACGCTGTACCCCTTCTGGTTCAGCTCCGGGTTAATTCTTTCTGGCTGTGAACAGAGACAAAAGGTGGCTGAGCAACAGGGATGGCCCCAGCACAATGTCTGCACCCAGGGCTCACCGACCTCAGCGAGGTCTTTCATGGTGGCAGGCCAGGACCACTTAACCCACGCCACCAGCTTGCTCCCTTGGTTGTCATGGGGCCAGATTTGGTCTCACACCCTTGCCAGTAAAGGCAAGCAGTGAAGGTCACCAGAAGCAGATGGTAGGGACTGTGATGGTGGAGCTGACCCAGCACATCTGGCACATAGAGGGTGACAAGCCCCAATTCTCCAGGACCATTTTCACCCCGTGCAAGCGCTCCACAGAGAACAAAACCTGAACAGGAGTCTGAAGGACCCACTCCCTGGGGACTGTTTTTCCTCCCAGATGGAAAGTACTATTGTCCCCACAGGGCAAACAGCAAAAATGCAAGATGGAGCAATTGCAGAGCCTCCCCCAAGGTCACAGGGAGGTGATAAAGCAGCAGGAAGCTGTGCCCAGGAGATCTGATCTGACCCACAAGATCTATCTCCCCTCTCTGTCCCTTTACAAGTAACTTTGGATCCGTCTTCCAAAACAAGTCCCCAGGACACATGCCGGAGTCTGATCCGTCCCCCTCTGGGATGACCCGATGCCCAGGCTCATGTTCCTCTGGCTGTCCCACAGCAGCTTTCACACACAGCTTCTCCCCGGCTCAACTTACAGCCATGTAGGGTTTGCATCCTGCATCCATGGTTTTAGCAACCGAGTCAACGAGGTAACCGCTAATTCCAAAATCGCACATTTTCACCTGCCCCTGCGTATTGATCAACACGTTAGAGGGCTTTACATCTGCAAGAAGGAACACATACCACAGTCACTGTCATGAGTAGGTGGCTGTGCCAAGCCAAAAAAAAAAAAAGAAGCCAAAGAGGTTTCTATCAGCAGAGGGCACCAGAGCTGCCCATGCAGACCCCTGCGCTCTGTGCACGCCAGAAACCCGGCTGGCTGCAGCTACACAAGCTCAGGTGACCTCTCATGGGCCTGTCATACGTCCCACAAGTGTCCCTTCACTTCCAGACTCCTCTCCCTGATGGGAGTGAGGGAGGTAACGCTGCATGTAGCCATCGCATCCCATCGAGCAGGGGATGGCCACGAACATCAGAGCTCTCCCAAGGGAACAGCTCAGCAGGGCTGGAGACACCTCCAGAGGATGTCTGCAAAGGGCTGGAGCTCTGAGAAGTCCCCAGCTGGAGCTGGTCTCATGCCAGCACACAGGAAAACCCATGGGGAAGGGATGAGGGGTGGACAAGGATGAAGAGGAGCAGGGGTTGCAGGGGAAGGAGGGAGCCGTAAACTGAGACAAGGATCAAGATTTCAGAACTGCCCTCTAATTTTAAGGACACCAAGCTTGAAGGCAACACAAACAGCAGCAGGCGTGTGGGTGCTCCACACCTTATGGAAATCAGGCCAGTGTCTCATCTATTTATTACTGCCAGATTTATCTGCTTCCCATCACGGCCTTCTAATCCTTGGAGCACTCACACTTGCATCACGCTCATGAAGGCAGTTATAATCACCATCAGAAAGGGAAATCAAGGCACAGAAGAGAATGAGTAAGTGATAGCCACGAGAGCATGGAGGTGACCCCAGGTGGAATCTCAACACAGTACAGGTAGCGCAGGCTACCCCCTTCTCTCTTGTCCCAGCACTGATCCTCAAAATGCAGCAACCCCTTCCCTGCTGCCAGCCAGAAATAAGAGGTCTCTTCTGCAAGAAGGTCCTCTGTCTACACATGATAAACCATTAAATAGGAGAGCTGAAACACCATCCGAAGGAGGCCAGAAGCTGCTTTTGAGTCCTGCTTATTAGGGTTGGGTGGTTTACAGTGCCTTAACATCTGGTCTCTAATCAGCACTTTGCAATCAAAAGCTTCAGGTATCTGAATCCTCACCCATCTGTTACTATGCTGAAATGAGACAATTTTCAGTGGAAATCAAACAAGTAAACAGAAATCTAGAAGCCGAGCAGCATTTTCCACCTACTGTCAATGACACAGAAGGCAGAAACTCAACCCCCAGCCACAAGCAGAATGTACAAAATGTGACTGCCTGCTAGAGCTGAGCCCCGCTCGCTTCAGATGCTCCTTTCCCCAGCACTCACACACTCCAGAGAGGGCTTCTTCCTCCTCACCACAAAATTGAAAATGATCCTTGAAATATAAGGGTGTCAAGCAGCAACACTGCAAATTTGTTTCTTCCTAAGCATGTTCATGGCATCTTTGAGAGGCTCCAGAGGGGAAAATGTCAGAAGAGTTTAAGGAGGGTATTTATGACTTCACTCAAGGCTATTTAGGTACAACACTACTCTGCCCCACCAGAGCTCCGGGTAACTCGCAGAAGGGGATGGTTAGATCACTGCACGGAGACGCCTCTCGCTCCACATCAATGTGGAGCCACCAAGCTGGGGGAGAAGCCTCCCCAAAGCCTGATCCAAAGCCCACCAGGGTCAGTAGGAAAAGTCTGTTTGAATTTTGCAGAGGCGTGGAAGCAGACCATGGATTTAGACTGTGCATTAGGGAAATGCAACCCAGGGGGAAACAGCCCTTTCTTTGCCAGCACCATCAGGCTGGAGCTCCCTTCTCCTGCCCCTCGGGGAAACGCTGGGACCAGCAGACATTTCCTCTGGCCGGGCTTTGCTAGTCATGAGATGATGGGGAATACTTTTTGCTGTCAAAGACCCGTTTTATCTCAGGTATTTTGGGAGCCCTGTGCCTGGCCACAAGGCCAGCCCTCACAAGGCTGAGAGTGCACGGCACAGGGCAGACAGACAGACACCGGCGCGGTCGTGGCTGCGTGCCTAGCACTCACCTCTGTGGATCACGGAGAGCTTACTGTGTAGATGTTCCAGTGCTTTTACGATCTGAAACGATAAATCTAGAGTGAATTACAGCTGGCAACACCGTGGCGAGGAGGAAATGCTACCTGGTATGCTATCTGGAAATGCTATCTCCAGCAGCCCCACCCTCACCAGATCTTCTTGGAGACCTCCTTGGGCCTCCTCTCCACCAGCAGACCAGGAACCACGTCTCCCACGAGTCCTGCACCCTCACAGCATTCTGAGGTGACAGCGGGGATCCAGGGATCTCTCAGGGGCACCAAAGGAGCTGCAGGGCCCTCCCCACATCTAATGCTGTGCAACCTCCCAACTGCATGTACAGGCACACGGGGGGTATTTATGCCTTATAAATAACATCCTGTCAGACACGACACTGGAAGCCAGCTAAGAATGTTCCCATGGGCTGGCCCGTGGACCATGCTCTTCCCGGTGCCAATACAGGAGGGACACTGGGTCACGCAGGCCTTGGTTTAGAAGAGAAACACCCTTTCCTGTCCCTCCTCGCCCTGCTAATACTCACAGAGACAGCTATTTTTCCTAAGATATCCTCAGGAATCGTCAGGCCTTTGTCAATGACGTGTTTGTAGAACTTGTCCAGTGAGGTATCCATCAGCTCCATACAAATCCAGACATCTCCCTGGAGGACAAAGAAAGCAAATATCTGCCCACTGGAACGAAGCATCCTTTCCTTTCATGCACAAAGGTCTTTGGCACTTGCCTTTTGCTGGCCTGTTTGCCTCTTCCCTGTCTTTTAAAAGTCATCCAACAAAGCTGTACTGGGCCGTCTCCTTCCCTCCTCCCCAGCTGGAATGAAGTGCTGTTCACTACCATTTAGGGAGCATTTTCTGCTGTCTTTTCCCAAAGCAGAGTCCCAGTGATTTAGGGGTCCTGAAAGTTATCGGGGCTGAGGTTCCCTACGTGCTCAGGTCACCGCAAATGCTCAGCCAGGAAAAGTTCAGCTCTGCAGAGCAACGCTTAAAACTCTTCAATAAATCCTGCTCTTCAGAGCTTTCCACATTTTTCCTCCATGTGGCTTTCTCATTGCAAGTCAGGACAATATTAACACTAAGGGATCAGGCTGTGAGTTGGTTGTCCCCATCACTCAAACCACCACCAAGCCCCAACATCTCAGCCCAGGGGCCTCGAACATTCCTGGCACTGGGGCTTGGCTGCCCCAGTTCCTCATCGCGTAGGACCGCATCTCTCCTTGCTTGCCAAGAAGAAACTGTACGTGACAGATTTTTAGGCTGGGATTGAGAAAATCCATATTGTACCAAGTCTCCATGTCTAGATGGAGATTAAACCCTTGGCTCTTGGAGGGAGTCTACGCATGAGAGTTCAGGGCCTGGGAGAGGACCCAGTCTCCCAGGGGCACACTGCAGCTGATCTCCAGGATGCCATACCTCTCGGAAAAGTGCCCCATAAAAGGTGACAGTGAAGGGGCAATCTACCGTCCTCATGGAGATATCCAGATCCATCAATAACCTCTTCTGCTCCTGACTGTTCACTGTGGCTCGGATCCGCTGGAAGACAAAGCATTTTAGCATTGGCTGTCAGCACCTCTGTACCACGCTGCTGCTGCTGCAGAGGACTTGCCACACCTGTACCTGTGCTGGCCACAGGGCCTTTACCCTTTTAGCACACCTCTTTGTGTTACCCTTTTATCTTAGCTCTTTGTCACAGGCACATCACAAGCACAGCACCCATGGCAGGAGCACCCTGGTGCCACAGAAGGCAGTGCTGGGTGAAGGGATCTTCCAACCTCAGCCCAAACTGCAGGTCATTTTGCTTTTCTCTGCAAACACCACTCTAATTTTTAGACAGCCAAAAGTCACCGCGGCTTGGGAGAGGAGAAAGGAGCAGGAAACCAAATTCTAGGTTGGTGGAATCCTATGACTTTTGGAGCTGCAGTGACATCTATTTACATCAGCAGACTTCGGTCAGAGAGCCATGAGCTCCCCATGGCTTTGTAAAACGGACATCTCCCAGTCTCCAAGGGAAGAGATGTCATTTCTGTGAAACACCTCAAGACCCTCAGCTGGGAACCACCACAACGGGGCATGGCACAGTCCAACACGAGTCACACATATATTCCAGGCTCCTTTGCCAAAGCCACTCGAGGTCAGTAATGTGATAGAATTAAACTGTTCAGCATCGCAGATGCAAGTAACAGCCTGAATGTTCCTGTTAGAGCCCCCTGCAGATCTTCCATCATTCTCAGAGAGGTCTTCTGCAGTTTGCTGAACACCAGAGCAAACAAGAAGAACACATGCAGAGCACAGAAGCCCTGAGAAACCTCCCAGCATCCCCAGCAAAGTCTATCCACAACTAAGGAGCTAAGAATTGTCCTTCAGTTTGCTCATAGCTTCCAGCTCTGCATCGTTTTTTTTATTTTTTCTTACTCTGAAGGGAAACTTGAGCTAAAATTCAGCCAAGCAAAAACTGGTCCTTCCCAAAATACAACTTTTCCCATGACTATTTCCCCAAGCTGTGAGCTTACAAGTCTAAAGTGTTGTTATGAAAACTTTTCATAATAGCACCTACAAGCCTGTCATGAATCAAGACCCCAGTGTACCAGACAAAGTGAAAATCCCAACAAAAATATCCTGTTCCAAAGAGACTAAAAAAGTCCCAGCTGAAGAAAATTATCTTACGCCACTAAATTTACCGTACACTCTTCTTTGCAATTACAATTAGTGTGCAGGGCCCTGAGTCCAAGGGTATATGTACATTAGAAAAAAGTACATGTATTTAAAAAATGATGGCGAATCAACTGTGAAATCCTAGCGAAAACAGGAATATTGCAGACATAGATGAACAATATGTTTGTGTGCACAATGATGCTGGAAACACATACTTTTAAGAGCATCATACTTTTAAAACAGACCCCGTTTCATGGTTAAATGGCCCAAATCTACCTCGGCACTCTTTCGCCCGTGTACAGAAAGAGGATTCCGTAAGGAAAGGAGCGGGTCCCAGGAAAGGCACGCGTCAGAGCAAGCGAGATGAGAGATGTGCCCGAGGGAGAGCGCAGAGGGTGTCCCCGCACGACGACACAGACAGAAAGCACCTCGGGAGGCTCACTCTACCTTCACTGCCATGATCTGCCCGCTAGGCATGTGCCGCATCTTCTCCACCACCCCGTACGCACCTCGTCCCAGCTCGGAGATGGGCTCCAGGTCATCGGCTTTCACCTCAAAGTTCTGCGGGGGGAGAAGAACCGTCAGGGCGAAGGCTGCGCCTACGTGCTCTGCAAGGAGCAAAGCGCCCCTAAAACCCAGCCCCGCTTGGCACATAAATTCACCTCCGCGCCTGCCCCTCCCTGCTGTGGTAGAAAGAGCTGGAAAAAGATAATCTAGAAGAAATATCACAGTCCTCAGGGGCTGTCAGGGGGATTAACTCCCGTGTGGCAATTAGCAGAGTTCTGAAAACAACGTGCCTCATCACGGCAGGAGCAGGGAGCATCCTGATGAGCATCCTGATGAGCATCCTGAGCACGGGCACAGGAAGGACCACTCCTTCGGTAGGATGCTGTCCCCCGGGCCACCCAGACCCGCGTGTCCCTCCCAGCCACCTTCAGCCACCGGCACTTTCAGCTCCTCCATCCTCTCAGGGCTGGGATGGAAAATGCCGCAGCAGCTTCTCTCGCAGGAATCACCTTCAGTCGTTTTTTTTTTTCCCCTTCCATCCTCCTCCTCCCACAAACAATCATGGAGGTATCTCCAGGGTTTTTTAAGGCCTGTAAAAGCTCATTTCTCCAGACCTGTGGATGGGCCAAATACCAGCTGAGTGCGCCCCGTTTTCAAACCATGGAGGATTTATTTTGTCTAGCATTTGAGATCTCTTTCTCCTGGCCTCACACAAAGGATGACATTGTTTGGAGCCCTGCATTCTAACCTGCCCTTCTCCCTTCTGCCGCGATATTGTGCAGCAAGCTCTATTTTTTGCTTATTATTATTTTTGGATGTTTAAAATACGCCTTCGCTACTAAAACCAGCCATTCCGTTTGCTGAACGCACAACCACATCAGTCAATCACCCTCCCGAAAGAAGCGGGTTATAATGAACTGATTCACGGCGCATAATCCCACACCGCTTTTTGCCGGCACAGCAGAAAAAAAAGAAAAAAAAAGAAAAACCTGCAGCCTGAAAAGTGCTGGCTGGGGATGCCATGGCATGCAGGGCTCGGACACTGCCCTACTGTGCGCCCCGGCGCTCCCTCCCAGCCACCTCGCCTGCAAAAGGAGCCCTGACTAACATTTTTGTGTTCAACGGCAGAGATTTAAGCATCCGACTGACACTGCTCCGAGTGTTCGACAGGACCTTCTCCAGAAAAGCACTTGGACTCTCTCAAGGCCGCTCTTAAATGTAGCGGGGAAGTTAAAAGGGAGAGGAGGGAAAGTGGCTTTCCCCAGGGATGGGGGGGAGTGTAGAAAGGCTGGTGGAAGAGGGAAAGTTCCTAAAGGAACTCAGCTGGACAAATGGGTAACAGATCCATGGGAAATGCAAGTCCCTCTGAGACAGCCACCCATCTCCAGCCACAAAAAACACTGAGCTCTGGGTTCTACAAGCGCATTTCTCTTTGCACCATCCAACGTGGGTTTTCTGCCTCCATGCATGGAGCCTTTTCGGAGCGTTTGAGCCTTTTCTCATCCGTGGGACAGCAGGGGAGAAATTATTTTCCTGGAGCGGGCGCTTGCTCCAGCAGCAGGCGTTTTCCCTGCCGCGGTGCTGCACCGTTTCACTCCAAAGGCATCCCAGACTCTTTCCACCTTCCAGCCCCCGCTCCATGCCAGGGAAAATACAAAATACAAAATGAAAGAAAAGCATCCAAAGATAGACATTATAAAACACTATTGGATTAGCATTTCACTTCATAAATTAATTCGCTGACACCAAGACCTATCTTTTGCACCTAATAAATTTAATACCCAGCTTTAAAGTGCTTTTATGAATGCTGCTGGGCCATTTTCTCCTATCAAAATAGCTGTCCTCGGTTTTGTTTTTCCCCTGCTATGTTTTTTAGAACATCAGGTGGACTGGTTTCCATGCTGTCAGAAGGATTTGCTTCCAGGACAGGAGGATCTACCCTGAGTTAGACTCCAGATGAGATGGCCTTCAATATTAGTGAAGGGAAATGTTTTGGATGAAGGCTTTACATCAGCAAAGGAGCTGCAAAGGAGAGTAAAATCTGCTGCTACAAATCCCCTTGTTTTATAATCCTTATTTCCGGGGGATCAGCTGCACGTTATGGAGGCAAGGAAGGAATTTCCAAGGTGGAAAACACAAAGGGGACCCAGGCGTGATGAGATGCAAAGAGTGAGAGTTTGGGGCATGTTCATGAGAGCGGTGACAGCCAGCAGGTGACACTGCAGCTGGCCATGGGGCCATCGGTCCCACGCAGCCAGCCCGTGGTGGAGAAGCACAAACACCAGATGCTACTCGGCTCTCTGCGGCTGGAGGTGGAGGTGGCTGTCGAGGCTCACACAAGCTCCCAGGCTGGCTCTTCTTAGCTCTTACTCATCCAGCAACTGTCTTCCATTTCAAGCAAAATGGGCTACATTTTTTTTTACTAGCTGTTTTTTATTAGTCTGCCCTTCTTTGGGGGGGCTGAAGTTAATCAATCCCAGGAGCAGCCCTCCTGGACAAGCTGCCAGCACCACAGCAACCAGCCCAGGATGGTCACCCGTCCCCAGAGGTCTTCTCACCATAACTTACCTCCTCGCCAATAGAGATGCAGGCTTTGGAGTCAAGATCTCTGGGTGGCCTGCAGGAGAGAAAAGGGAAAAGATGTGAAATGTTCTTTACAAAGACCAATTTTCCCTCAATGACTAAATACAACCCCCCTGGTCCCCCAGGCCATCCCCTCGCACCCCCAGGCCAGCAGCCCTCGCAGCCCTGAGCAGCCTCATGGCCTTGTAGGATCAATAGATATAGCCAAGATCCACAGTCACCCCAAAAAGGGGTCAGGAAGAAGCTGTGGGAGTTGGCACTTCTCACACCCAACTTCCCCGTGCAGGAACCCAGAGAGACCCATTGCGAAAGGCAAGCCAGGTGGCAAGCACCAAATCCCTGCCAGCCTGTATGAAAAACGGATTAAACGCGCATAAAGGTCTCACACCACTGTAAATGATTACCCGAGTCGCACAGCACGGGTTAACAGCCTAATAAAAGTCAGTTCTCGAGGAAGCAAAGAAAGCCAAGCAGGCTGGAGTTGCACAAATTGCCTTAAAAACCCAGGATTTTCCTTTGCAAGGCCGAGTCTGCAGGGAAGGGGATGCATTTTTAGGCTTTGACCAAACGCACGCTACTCAAACGGGGTGGCAGAAGTGCCCCGTGGGTTAAAATCGGGTGCTTTTCCCTTCTGCTTCCCATTCTGCTTTTCCCTTTTCCTGGGCACATCATGAAGACACGAGATGCGTACCAGGGGCGGTGGTGGGCAGAGGGTGAGACCCCCTGCTTGTCCCTGGGGCTACAAGAGAAACACAAGGGCTGTTGAGTCACTAACCTCCCGTAATGGTGCCGGCATTAACCTGGCTGTTCTGTCCCTGTCCCTTTTCCCAGACCCACACACAGGAGCCCCGGGTGCCAGCCGTGACCCGGCCGTGGCAGCGCAGGCGCTGGCAAAGGCTGGGAGGCAGCTGGGGTTGGTGGTTTTCTTTTCATTCTCCCTTAGTGTTTGCAGACTTACGTGGAGCTTGTCTGTGGTTGCTCAAACGCTTCTTTAGGAATTTTCAGCCCAGGGTTTCTCTTCTTGCCTGAGAAACAAGAAAGAGGCAGAATTAAAGACAGGCTTTTTGTTGTTGTTGTTATTTTGTTTTGTTTTAATTTGCAAAACACAGCTTGCCTATATTTGCTGACCTTATTTAACATAAATGCCCGGCCAGGCTGGTGGTGTAGACTCAGGGCACAGAGTTCAAAACATAAAGTGCCTTTGTTCAGTAACGCTTCATTTAGACCTGCAAGCTCTGGATGCCAACGTGGTGCAGAAAACAGGCAAGAGCTCTGGCAAAGGCAGGCCATGTGAAAATGCAAAGAGAAAGGTATTTCTCCTTCGTCAGCCCTACCCACGTACGATCCCTTAAAATGTTTCTTAGATTTTTAAACCGTTCCAGGCACAGAACTGCGAACCCTGGCAGGAAGAAAAGTCTTTTTACAATTGGATCCGAAAGACCAAAACCAGATTCTAATTCTGTTTAAATGGATGCTGCACCTCTTGATCATTAAAGTTGTGCAAACCCAGCAAAAAAATAAAGCAGAATGAAGTTTGCAGGCTTCAAAGCCATTTGTTTCTGTTCACACTGACCAGCCAAGCTTTTCTGAGCTGGATGGAGCTCAAGCTCTGAAGTAGTTCAAACGCAGGCTCTCCTGTAAAGGGGGTCCAAGCCGGCAGACACAAGAGCCAGGCAGACTAGAGAAATACAAGAACCTTTTTATGACTAAACATATACAGCCACATTTCAGCACGGGGTTTTGAATTCATGGATAAAATGACCTGAAAACATAAGTCATGTCACCAAAACCCCAAGGTAAACATCTGGCTGTTTGGCCCTGTAATGAAATCCCTGCTCCCCCAAAACAGCACAAGCATCTAATTTAACCGTGAAACATTTTTAACCTAACAATTTATATCAATTACTGTCTTTCTTTTAAATGACTTTTACTCTCGATTCCCAACGCTTTCTTTCAAACTTTACCTCTGCATGTTGGAGTTTGTTTTCCCTCCTGACACACACTCATGTCAATGGGTGTCTGTGCACCCCAGTGCCAGAGGGGTGCTACATCAAAGCACAGGCACCCAGAACTGAAAATTACCTTTTTGAAGCAATTACTAAATTCAGATTGCCAATCTTTTTCTTTTTTTTTTTTTTTTTTTTTTCCCCTTGCCTGCTCCAAAAGACAGGATCCTGCTTGCTCCTTCTGGCAAGAGTCATTCCAGGATGGGACAGGCTGTGACACCTCATGGGAAAAGCATTGATTGGAAACCACTGTGCACACTGACTATTGTTACTGGAAATCTACAGAGCTGCAAATTCACAAAAGGGAAAAAGAAATAGGAAAAAAAAAAAGCCAATTCTCTGCTCCAAGGAGCTTCCAGTCTAACACAGAAAAGGCAAAATAAAAGCAGCAAGGTCACTCAGAAGCACAAAGAATGGCTCTCGGTTTTCCCAAGAGGTAACAGCTAGTCTGTAAGGAAGTGAAAATCATTGTAAAAACAGGCGGAGGAATTTCTACAGTTAGCAGAGCTGTTCCTTGACCCTTCTCCTTCTAGTTTTCTTGCTCATACTACGAAAGTCTCTAGAAGGCACAACGGAGAAGCAAGCCCTGCTGTGCAAGATGCTCTAGAAACCATTTCTTGCCCAAGCTGTGCCAAGTGCACAAGGGATGCTAAATGGGTAACAGTGTTCTTGATGTTGTCATGTTTTAGACAAAAAAGGAATCTCAAAAATACAGGCAAACAAAAGCCCTGTTTCTCTGGCAATCTCTGAGTTTGCCATCCCAGTCATCTCTCTGCCTCCAAAAACCTGCCTGCAGCCTCCCGCAGTTCAAGCAAACAATTCAACCACGGGCACAGAAAAGCAGCACCTTCACCCGTATTTTGCACGTGGGAATCAAGGCACAGAAATTCACCCGCTTTCCCACGGAGGCAGGAACTGCCTCTTCAGCTCCAGAACTGAACTCTTCCCATTAACGCTCCCCAGCCGCCCCCTGGCACAGCTCTACACACCCACCATCCATCCACGCTCGCCCAACCAACCAAAACCAAAAGGGAAAAAGCACAGATTTGCTCTGTCCTTTCCCTTTTTTCTTTTTTCCCCTCCTGGATTTGCTGGCACAACCCCACGTGCTGCACCTGAACCCCAGGACCCTGCGCTCGGGCAGCTCCGGGAAGGCGAAAATGAACCTACTGGAAATTAACCTCATTTGAAGGTGAACCAGAACAGGTTGTACAGCATTTAATCTTATCGTGGTTCACAAGTGGTGTCAGCAGAAGAACTAGGTAGCAAAATGCCAAACCCAAATAAATATTAAAAGCCTTCCGCCTTCTGGTGAAATCAAATCTGCACTTTGGGGAGTTTATTTTCCTTGTCTCTTCTTCACAGAATACAATATTTTGAAACTTTGCCATTTTTTCGAAGCGCAATCTGTTCGCGTGTTGGAGCTGCCAAGACACAGGCACAGTTCAACGTTCTTTGGGGTTTTCTTTTCAAGAAAGGAGGAAGGGGCGACAGCAGCGAGGAGAAAAATGCGGATTTCGTGACGGCAGTGGGAGAAGGGATCGCGGCCGGGAATCGCCGCGGCCGGGACTGGCACCTGCAGCTCCGGCGGGATGAGCTCCCGGTGCGCAGGGGGAACGCGGTCACCTCCCCACCACGGGGTGGTTTCAAGCCTTGAGCTGCCATCAGGCAATTTCACGCCTCTCGAATGGATCGGGGCAAGTCTCGGAGCTCCTTCTGTTACAACACGCACAACGCGTGTCCCTCCGAGCCTTCTGGGGCCAGCAGCTCGCAGGAGCCAACAGCAATCCTGGACGTGGGGCTGCCTTAAAGCCAGGAGCACGGAGCAGGGGTCAGCGCCGCTCTGCACAGCCCCCATCAGCAGGGTGGCAGGAATCGGGGTCCCCCCCTTGCCCCCCAGCTCCCAGACCCGTGGTGGGGGGGAGCTCAGCTGAGGCTCTGCAGCTGCTCCGAAATGCACGGGTCCAGGTCACTTGAAAGAGTCTCTCCCCAAAGGCAAACAGTGATGCTCACAGAGCTTTTTTTTAAAGGAAAAAAAATAATCGGAAGTCCCAAGATCAGTTCTCTTCAATAATGACTGCCGAGCAAGTCTCTCGCTGTCAAAATAACCCCCCCCCAGTTCACCACAGCAGACACGGGGTTTGAAAGACGACGCTGCATGAAATTGCAGTTTGGAGAAAAAGTCAGGAGCTCAAATTGTGGAGGCAGCTTAATAACACACAAAATTGGACGTTACCTGTTCCATCCACCAGAAAACCAGTATTTTCCACAGTGTTTTGCTGAATCATTATTATTTTTAGCTTTGTTTCCTGAAGAAAATCACCGCATGTGTGGATCTGACAGTCCGTGTCCCTTGTGGCAAGTTTAAATCCACCGGCCAATTTCAGCCCCATCTGAGCGAGAAATGGAGCTTTTGGAGATTGCAAATCTGATAAAAACAGGTGAGTAAATAAAGAAGTCCCCAGCTCGGAGGCAGACGGAAGCACCAAAGCGACCCGTGGCAGACACCAGGCATCCAGGTCCAAGCTCTGCAGAAGCCCCAGGTGTCTCAGGCACCAAAATAACAGCACGAGGTTCGATCCCGAGACACAAACCATCCGGGGCCTGAGCATCTGCGACGGGGATTTGCGATAAGGAAAGCCCCAATGAGCCACCGTACGAAGCGTGAAGCCTAAACGCGGCTCCTTCTGCAAAAGTCCTGGCTGGTCACCAGATGGGACCATACATCTGCTCCCCGGCATCCAAAAAGTCATCAGTTTTCTGTGTAAACAACCACCGGTGGATTTCTGGTCTCCGAGCCTTGAAGCTAAAGCTCATTTGAGAGCTCTCCCTGCAATTTTCCACACGGAGACTTCCACAAGCACTTGACTGAAAAGCCAGGTTTTAAGAATAATTGAGGGGCAAAAGCAGAGCGGTTTGGAGTGATGCTGAGAGACACCTCCAGAACCCAGTTCTGACTGGCAAAACATCCCGGGCATCTGTAACGTTGAGCACAAGCTTAAACCTACGTTCTTTTAGCAAAGCAATTACCCCACAGTAGATATTGAACTGACTGGTGCTGGAGAAGCTGCCAGCTTTTAAAAAACCACTGATTTCTTGGCAAGCGCAGGGCTCAGGACAGCATCGACGCAAGATGTAGATGCAACGTCCCGGCAACCTGCTGCGCCCAGCTACTGGCCCTGGGTGCCCTCTGCGCGGGCACAGCCCAACAAAGGCACTGCTGAGCACAAAGTCAGGCCTGAAAGCAGAGTTCTTAATAGAAAAAAGAAAACCCGACTTAATAAAAACACATTAAATACTTCCCTGCGAAGGTCTTAAACCCAGTTCCTGAGGGAGAGGAGAAAACTACAACTTCCAAGGGGCTCGTTAACCTCTTCCCACCAGCACCGACAGAGCGTCCAGAGAGATTAATGTCGCTTCGCCCCTCGCGATTAGGGCAGCGTTAAATATCAATATTGAAAAAGGAAACTTCAAAGTTTCACAGCACAGGGGTAGGAAGCACAACAGAGAATAATAAAGAAAAAGGGAAGACAGGAATTCACTGCCCACATACGCTGTAACAGAAAATAAACTTCTACTTCTGAAGGAAAATCCCATTCCCCAGTCTCCAGACTTTTCATTGCAGTCACAGACTTTTCATGATATAATCCAAAGTAAATGGTTTCTTGCCACAAAAAGCTCCTATTTCCTTCAAAGGATATTAACCAGTTCTGTCTTCACCACAATTTATTATTAAAGCTGTGTTCAATAGCTGTGTAGCAACACTTTCTTTCAAATAACACTCTTTAGCATGTAATTTGCTGGTAAATTTCACAGGCAGGAAATGCCTCTTTCTCCCACTTTTTTTAAGAGATAAAATTGGCTCATTTACTATTCCTGTCTTTCCTAAGGATTTTTTGTCTGATTTCTGGAGAGGTATTGAAAACCAAATGATCTGCTTTTCCCGTATCAGCTGCATCCAACCACGCAAGCAAAATCCCCTCCCCTCATTTTAGGTGGGGGGGGAGCAAAATGGAAATTCCTGGTGTTCTTCCATGGAATCCCCAAACCGAGATGGTTCTTGCAAAATCAAGAAATGAAGACTAACTGGTTTTTTGATCCCAGATGCCCTGGAAATGCCCATCAGGAGACAGCTCTTTATGCAAAGACTTGGTCTTCATCTGCAAAGGGCATCTCTTATCCACAGCCCTGTTCCAGCTCGTACGTCAGCAAGCAATGGTAGATTCCATGCTGTCAAAGACAAGTTCAAGCTTTGCAGGCCAGCTGGAAATACCCAAACCTCCGAGAACTTTGCTCATTAACATGCCCAGACCCAGGCCCCACGAACACTAAGATATCTTAAAGCTGCTTATGGCACCCAGGGTCACCTGGAACAACCAGCTGCTGCTGTAGATGATGTAGCAACCTTACATTTAACATCAGTTCCACACAGGATGAAGAAAGGGGGGGGAAAAAGTATTTTTTAACAAGTATTAAAGATCACCTCACAGGTTTATTATTTATGCTTGCAAATTGTTAAAGCTTAAGGCACACGCAATGGTTAGAGGTGATACAAATCCATCTTGGCACACATGAGAGCTCAAGGGGTGGTGATGGACGTGCCCACCTCCTTTGGTCTTCGGTCATCTGCCCCAGCAACAGCTCGTCGCCGCTCATCAGCTCTCAAGATGAAAAGCCTTTAATTCTGCCCAGGTCTCTCCACCAAGGAACCCCCCAAGCGGGGACACCCCAGCCAAGCCTAGGAGGAGCGGGAAGGCCGGGTGCATTCCTGGTGTCTCCACAGTCAAATGCTCACCACCTCCAGACTAAACAACAGTCACCGAGCAAAGACGCCCGAGATTCCCTGCCAAATCATTGTGCTTAAAAATTAAAATACATGTAGATAACGAAATATATTTTAAGTGAGTGGGTCTGTGGAGAAGCCGTGCTGCCAGGGCTGCACTTCGGCCGGTTTATACAAGCTGGCTCCATTCCAGCTGAAACGGAACTCCAGTCCTCAGTCAAAAAGAACAAACACAAACGGGTGTAAATTCATGAACTGGCCACTTCTGGTGGTTTTAGGAGTACAAATACATCTTCCCGGGAGGCCACTTCCCAGAGACAGCCCCACTTGCCTTCCCAAGGGTGGTTGTGGCATCCCCACAGCCGTGACCACAGCGCCTCCTGCATCACCGCCGCCTTCCTCCACGGGCTTTGGCCGCGTGAAAACCCCTGAATTTTGCCACAAAGGCAGTAAAAGTACAGGATCAGATGTGCACACCACAGCCTGGGCACGGTTCACCCAGTGACCATGTACTGGGCGATCCCAAAGGAGTCGCCGATCCCGTCAGCACCCACACACAACTCTGGAGATGTCACTCCCCGTCCTGCCCCGGGGTCACTGTGGCCAGGCTCAGCTCGCTCCTCTGACTCAACCCTCCAACCTGTAATAAAACCCAAAATTTGAAGAAGCCCCAAACCAAACCAGCGGGGCTTTTGCAAGGAGTGACCGAGGTGAACCCATCGGACAGAGGTTGAGCAACATCTGCTGGGATCACACCAGGGTGACCTGTGTCCCGGGGCCTGTCTCCACCATGTCCCACTGCCAGTGGCAGACATAGGGCAACTCCACTGAGGCACAAACACCAGGGAGATAAACATCTTCGGCTCCACTGCAAGGTAGAACCAGCAGGTGAGTCCTTCACGCCTGCCACAAGGACCGGTCTCCAGCAGGAGAGGGTTTGGTGGCGAAGCTCTGAGCAGCACAAGAGCAAACCGCTGGAGGAAGGTGAAGCAGAAAGCTTTGCAGAGAGGACTCCAGCAGCCTCATCTCTGGATCCCGCAGTGCAGAGACATCCAGAAATGTCACCAAACTGTGCAAATATCAGAACCTATTTGCCTGCCTTTCAATAAGCTCTGTATTTCAGTAATTCAATTTTGAAGGTAATTTCCTGATTCAGCCTAATCTCTCTGACTCTGTCCATTTTCCTCGGAAGGCGCCCGGCAGAAGGGCTGCAGGCGGCTGGGTTAGTTGTGTCAATAGAGAAACCAGAGGGATGCAATTTCTTCTTATCTATCTGCACATTTTGGTTATGAGAGCCTGTTTGTCACTCTGATAAGAGTGCATCTCTACATTTTAGAAGAGTTAAGACCTTCTGAGCGTGAAGCGGAAGAGACACTTTGATAGAGATTAGACACGAGATCCTGCACGAAGACCTGCACCCAACGTGGGGCTGCAAGGACTCTGGGAAGGGGACAGGGAGCTGACACAGCTTTTTGGCCAATTCTGTACCCTCCTATAATCCTCCACCAAAGAAAACTGCCTCCCATGCAGCTCTAGTCCATAGGAGCCCCCAGAGAGCACCAGGATAACCATGTGCTGGAGCAACCTTCTTTTGTGGGACACCCAACACCAGTTTTGGGAGGAAGACTGGCCATGTGATGCAGGTTTAATACAACACAGCTTCAGGGGAGAGCAAATAAGGGTTCATGAGGATTCGGGATGATGTTTTGTGTCCCACAGAAGTTCCTGTCACCTCACTAATCTGTTCCCTGAGCTCCAACACTGGCTTGGACCTTCCAGTGCCTGGAAGTGCCCGGACCCTGGACTTCACCTCCCAACTGGGCTCTGCCCCGATGTGTCCCCTGCAGCCAGCTCCAGGGTTTGCTTGCAGGAACCCCAACAGGAGAAGAAACAGAGCCTTCTGTGACAATTTTCGTGCTCACAGACCAACAAAGACCAGCCACGTGCTCCCTTCTGATGTTCAGAGGAAACGGGGAGGTGACAACAAACAGCTTTTCCAGAAAATGTCCCTCCCGGCCCAGACGCAGCATCGCTCCCACCCCCAGCGAGGACCTGCAGGCAAAGCGTGGGGCCACCCATCACCTTCCTGTTGAGCTGCTGCCAGGACCACGCTGGCACCTGCAGACGTGACAAGGCAAGACAGAGCCCTCCACTGACACCCTGCCCTGCCGAGGCAGCCTCTGGATTAGCCAACGTTTCTCCAGAAAGCAGATGCAATGCAAAACAGCCCTAAATCCATCATACTTCAGGTGCTAATGTCGGTGGGAGATGGCAGAGAGGAGCGTTTTGCCGGCCGACGGCTCTCGGCACAGGGCGCGAGAGACTTGGGTATTAAAAACCCTGTTACGACACTTTGGCTGAACCCATCTGGCGGGTGCATCCAGCTGCTCCAACTCCGAGGGCCTGGGGGAAAGGGCACGGCTCCTCCCAACCAGCGGCACCTCCGTGCAAAGGGTGGCAACACCAGGGAGCAGGAAAAGCACTGGATGCAGCGGAGCCGGGAGCATCTGCTGTCAGGAAATTCCACCCGGGCTGGGGCTGGGGCCGCCCCGAGGTGACCCTGCACATCTCTCCAGGGATCGGCACCTTCCCTCTCGCGGCTGGGATGGCCCAGGCAGGCAGCAAAGTGGGAATCTCCTGTTTTCTGCTCATTCAGCCCAGCTGCGAGATGCTCTGCCAGGGACCGGCGCTGCCCCGTGACCCATTGGATGGAGGAGGGAGGAGGGGGTGGGTGGAAGGGACCGGGCACCGGGATGCGCACGCTCCAGTTTCAGCTCTGACAACCCCATCCATGGCCGCGGGCTAATTAATCATAGAATCACCAAATATCTCAAGTTGGAAGGGACCCATAAGGATGATCGAGTCCAGCTTGTGAAGTTGCACAAGCCTTGTTTGTGTGCGTGTCCCCTCTCTGCCCAGCGCCCAGGTGTGCCGCAACAACCAGTTAAGACAAAAACACCTCCGTTGCTTTGGGCTCAGACTCACAGCCACCAAAGCAAAGGACTTCCAGGGATGAGGACGCTGGCAGCTGCCAAAGGATGCTGCCACGTTGCCCACAAGGCAGCACAGGCTCCACCACCATCCCCTTGGCACCTGAGAGAAATAGCCCAAACCCACCGAGATGGGTGAAGCCAAGGATGGGAGAGCAGCACCAACCCCCGCCAGGCTCGTGAGACCTGTGTGACGCCTTTTAACTGCAAGGAAAGTCCTGTCCACGCCAAGGCTGGAGCCGCCTGTGTCTCGACACTCCAGACATGCTGGATCCTCCAGAGACGGTGGTGGAGGCACACGCATTAAACCACAAAACGCAAAATTCAAGAGTCTGCCTGCACACTGTCCCACCTCCAGCGGTCTGGTGGAAATCCTATAGGGACCAAAGCCTCTTCCTTCTTCTCACCTCGCCTTGTCTAACTGTTTTTCCACCCATCAACTTAATTTCACGGGTGTGCCGGAGCCCTTCCTCGTCACGCACAGAGAAGAACCACCCCCGCTCCCCTCCTCCCGTCACGCCATCTCAAACGCCCCCAAATCCTGCGACTCGCTCGCGGCTGCCCGACGTGAGGCTGCGAGAGCCAAAAGGTCAGGGAGATCTTACTGAAGTCAAAGCCATGCCAGAAAGGATTTTGTCTTCTGCTCCTGGCGGTCGCTGGAGCGGGGCACATCCCTCCCGGGGCTCCTGCCGCTCGGGCAGCTGCCTCCTCCCGTTGCTCTGGGAAAGACGCGGTGGTGGCGGAGACTCCACGGAGCGACAGAGGCCGTCGGGGGCCTCGTGGCCTCTCCCCTCGCCCCCATTACCATGAGAAATCCCAGCAGCGGGGCCGTGGGGAGGCGAGCGGCGGGGGCAGTCCCTCCCTCCATCACCAGGACACCATAAATCACGCTGTATTTTCTTTCCCTCTGCCAAGGTCTGCTGCCTTCGCTGCCTCCCCATCCCGGAGCCAGTTTTCTCTGCTGCTTATCTCCAATTAGGAAATCCACAGGAATTGCAGGGCCGGGGAAGCTGTTTGTCAAGAGCCTCCAGCCCTCGTGGGGATTTTATTATTTATTTTTTTTTATGAGGGACTTTTGGTTTAGTTGCTGCTTTGTTTTCCAATCCTCGGCTGTCTGCTTGCAGTGGGAGTTTGCTGGAATCAAAACCGGAGAAAAGCTCTTGGAATTCACCCGGGGAACAAAAGGGCTTTTGTGCAGGAGGATTTGGAGGACGCCGCTGCTTTCATTGCCGCTACCTTCGGTCCCGTTTTCTCCCCGCCAAAGAGCACCTGCCGGCGGGGCCGAGGTGGGCTGCCGTCCCTGCCCGGGGGGGACGCGTGGGCAGGAGCACGGACACCTCCCGACCGAGCGCTGCAGGCTGGAGGGCGAAGGGCTTCCCAAATGTTCCTGCGTCGGGGCTTTCCCCAGCCCTTCGGCCAGGCTTCGTGCGCCCTGCAGGGTGGGCTCTGCCCCTGGGTGCAGCGGCAGCACCCGAAAATGCCTCCCAAGGGCCGGGCAGGCTCTGCCGTGCCGGTGGGTGCTGCCACGCGATGCAGCCCCGCGGACGAGGGGCCGGGCATCACTCCCGGCAGAATCACGGAATGGTTCGAGTTGGAAGGGAGCTTAAAGATCATCCAGCTCCAACTCCCCCTGAGCTGGGCAGGGACACCTCCTACTGGACCAGGTTGCTCAAATTCCTCCGTTTGTTTGGTTTTTACTTCCCCTTATCCACAAGGTTTCACCTCCAAACGCCACGGTGAGTGACCACAGGCAGCCCCGGGGCTCTGGGATCTCCCCCGGGAACACCCCACGGGCAGCACCGAGTCTCCCACGCTCAGCACAAAAGCGGGTGCCCCGTCTGCCTCAGCCACCCTGGGAGCAGGATTTGCCCTAAATCCACCAGCTACAAACACTTCTGCACTTCCCAAACCCACCACCCCCTGGAACGCTGCACACACCAGAGGAGCATCCAGCTCCTCTCCCCACCCTGCGGAGCCCCAGACCCCGGTGTTCCCAGGTCCGGCTGTGGGGGGGGAAGGGAGACCCTCCCCACCAGACAGGCGTTTGGCTCGAGGTCTCCCTCCGGTCTCAATTTTGCTTTGCAGGTTCTCTAAATGCACTCGGTGCAGCTGGGACTTTCTCCCTGCACGGGGATTTTTAAAGAAGCATGGCTGGCGGAGCGAGGACCCTGCAGCAGAGCTTCATTTCTCCCGAAAAAAACCAGATGGGCTTCTGCCTCTGCCCCGGTGGCCGAGGGGTGACGGGTCCCCGGCAGCACCGGTACCCGCTCCCCCAGCCAGGGCCCCCGGGAGCCCTCCGATGCGCTGCCAGCCCGGGGGAAATGCAGATTGCTTTGGAAAACGAAGGTGACGTTCCCACCCGCTGGCTGGTTTCTGCTGCGCTGCAGGCTCAAAAGCTCCATTCAGGCTGGTGGCTCCCGCTTGGAAGGTTCTTATGTCTTGATGGTGCTTCCATTTCAGCCCGTGCTCACCGGCAGCCCACGTTCCTCCTGAGGCTGGAGTAAGTGCCCGGCTGAGCAGGAACACGCGCGTTAAGGCTGTGCCAGGCGCTGCCTTTGCAATAGCTGCAGCAAGTGGCTGTCCCCTGGGCACCCGGCGGCGGGTTTCAGCCCGTTCCTCAGCCGTACCCACCAGAATGGACATCCCCCACAGGCACACGGGCACTGGTGGACGTCCCTCCGCAAGCGGTGGTGTCTCCTCACCCGAGATGTACCCGAGATGCCGCCCCACAGCCCCCGCTGGCAAAGCTACGTGGGCAAGGGCTGAGGCTTGTTCCGCCAAAAAGGAGCCAGGAGGCTGAGACATGGGAAAAGCAGGACTTGGCTAAATGAGGAGGGTGGGATGGGCCAGGAAGGTCTCCCCCGGGGAGCTCGGCAAAGCGGCCCTGCGCGGGGTCACCGTCTCCAGCTCCGGGGCCGCCGCTCCCCACGTGTTTTCACTGAATTTTCACTTAACGCAGCCCCGTTTCCCTGCAGAGATGCTTTTGCTCCCCGAGCGGGATCACAGCGTGTCTGCAGGATGCTCGTCCCGCTGTCATCCCCCTCCCAGCAGGACAGAACAAAACCTAATCAATACCACGGGGCAACCCGAGCTATGGCTTCGTTTCTGTTGCCGGCTGCTCCAGGCAGCCCCAGGAGTCTCATCTGCCCCAGCAGAGATTGAACTTGCTTGGCACATTGTAAATGTTGGACATTTAAACCACACCGCTCTCCGCCGTCTTCCTCTGCTGACGCGCTGCACAGAAACTCGGGTTTATCACCTTCTGCTCACGAGTAAAGCCACCTTGGGCCAAAACGGGCAGTTGATGTTCCAAAGAGAGACAACTGCCCATCGATCCGGCCAATTTGTGAATTCTGGAGTATCCGTGACTTTGACAGCCAGATGGGAATATCCACAGAGGAATGTGCCAGTGTCCTCACCCTCTGCAGAAGGTCCCTGACGAACAGGAGGGCTACGTTACTCCACGTGGTCGAGCACCCACTGTGCTCCTCAGGGGAAAATAGCACCTCGGGGCTGAGGAGATTTAATAAATAGCACCGAAGGCGTAAAAGACACCTCGAGAGTGAATGACTTTGGTCCCCAAGCCGCGCTGTTCTGTTCGGCAGCTGGCAATAGTTTGTTTCAACTCAAAGTGTTGAACTGAAGATAATTTTAGGACCACTTTCCTCTTCTGTGGGGCAAATAACGCTCAGGAAGAATTTCAGATCGACGCCTAAATCTCCTCCCAGCACAATGCTGCTCACGCTCCGTCCTTCACTCGCGGCCGGGGCCACCCCCGTGAGTTGGTGAGCGACCTGGTGGCAATCTCACCCACAGGTTTTCCTGCTTGAGAAGAACCCCGCGGCGCCCGCAGCGCTGGCACGGGAGCAGAGGACCCGAGTCCTTGCTAAACATCTTGTCATGGGGAACTTCCATCGAGGTTCAGCCAAATATTGTGATCAAGTTTTCAACAGGGTCAAAACTGACCAATCTGCCTTTGTGCTACCCCGTTAGACAGCTCTCCTTTGCTAGTCTTTTTTTGACTTAAGAGCTTATTTGCTTATTTTTGTACCTAAATTATTAAAGATGGTATTTGACAGTTCTGGACAGCGGAGATGGGAGGAACTCACTCATGCTCCCTCTGCTGGCAATGCCTCCCAGCAAACGTGTAGGTCCTACTTTAAAAACACGGAGCAACCCTATAGGGAGTGAGAAGCCAAGGGCAACCCCAGGGAAGTCAAACCCTTGTCCCCTCAGAGCCCCGCAGGTCTCCATCACCGTGACTTCGGGCACTACCCCAACACCGAAGCAGGACGGGAGGCACCTGGAGAAGAACCACAATGACAGAACCACCACCCCAAGAACGTGCCGGCGGCAGAGTCGGGTGAGCCCTGGAGCTGCTCCACCACCAGTGCAGCACCAGCAAGTGGTCCAACCACCACCACAGACGTCTCGGTCCTGAGACCATTTCAGCAACGTCTCTGCGCACAGGAGGGGGCTGAGGGAGCTCCCAGCCCGGCACGTGAAGGGCTGTGGGACGCAGCTCTCGGGGCTCCCAGGGAACCTCTTCCAAGTTCAAACAGATCTCAGCCAGAGGTCAGGGAGCAATGAACTTCCAGCTCTCCCTCCAGACACCTGCTAAGAGCCCACACTTGCTTCTACGCCACACAGTAAAGCAAAGCAAGTATGTAGAGACCGAACGTCTTTCCCCAGTTTTTACCATGCAATTTTATTTCGGTTTGGAACACACGTGACAGCACGGTGCTGTGGCAGAAGACAGCGAGTCTTGTCCTTTTTTTTCCCTCAACAAAGTCCCTCTGACACAACTGGGCAGATTTTTTTCGCTCCACATATGTCCACGTGGATCAAACCCCGCCAGGTTCCACCTCCCCCCCCAGCCTTCTAAATCAGGAGCCGTAAATACAAACCCTCCTTTATGAGCCCTTCTGCCACAGCCTGCACACAACTCCCCGAGCGAGGGGCAGGGCTGTGGCCTCAGCTCTGTGCATCCACGCTCCCAAAGACGATGCCATCTTCTACGTCGCAAGAACAGATAAGCAGAAAGGGGGGGGGGAAAGAAACCCAGAGGAAGCGGGGGAGCATAAGTCACCCCCGTGGATCCGTAAGGTCCATCCTGCTCAGCAACCAGGACAAAATCCACCCCCAGCCCCGTACCCGGCCGTGTGTGTGCTCAGCCCCGGGCACATTCAGTCCCACTGACTCCCGCACAAGGACTCCTGTGCTCCAGCACGTGCACAAGTGGCTTCAAGATCAGAGCATGGAAAAGAAAAATAATTTAAAAATAATCCTATTTAGCACCTCTTTTAAGGGGAAAGAAAAAAATTCCTCAGACCCCACTGGTCCAAAGGAGGGCCCTGCTTGGCTACAGCTGCTCGGCATCGGCTCTGATTCAAGCCCCCAGATTGCTCCTTGCCTTTCAGCTGCGGCGATGCCTTTTTAAAGCAAGCTCCTGGGAGAAAAAAGCCCTCCCCCCTTCTCCCCTTTCCATGGCAGGAGGTGCTGGCCGGGGAGATGCTTGCACAGGATGGGCCCTAAATGAGTGTGCGAGAAGGTAAAGTCAGTGGTTGTTGATGCTGGGAGCGCTGGCATTGTTCTGGGGTCGGGGCAGGAAGAGCCAGAGGAGGAACGCTCTCCTACTGCAGGAAGCTCTTCCAGCCTCTTATCAGACATAAAGCTTCTGATTTCTTGCGGGGGAAGTACCAAATGTTTTTGAGGGGAAGAAAAAAAATTATAAAAAAAAAAAAAAAGAAAACCTGATCACATGCTCAGCTCTGAAGGAAGCTGCCTGATGACATGAATGAAACTGAAGTGGTGCTAACGTGGGAGCCAGCTCGCTGTGCTGCTGAGCTCCGGTGGCTTCCAAGCAAGGGCACGTCCCCGGACTGTCACCCTGCCGAGGTGTGAGCCCAGGGGTCCCTCTCCCTGCCAAAAAGGTGTCTGCTGCAAATTCAGCCTCTCCTGCCTCCAGGGAGCAACAACTTACTACTGACCACCCCTGAATGCAGTGCCTGGGCCACTCTCCCCAGCTGCCAGGGGCTATTTTGGGCTCTGGCCCCCTCCGTTCGGATGCTGCCCTGTCGGTGGGTGGGGGGGGGGGGTTGCTTTTCCATCGGGGGGCTGCTTTCCCGTGTCCTCTTGCCCACCAAAGCTGCTCCTTCCAGTTCATTTGTAAAACGGATTCCCTGGCAGGAATTCAAAGTTCTCCATAGAGACCTTGCAAGTTTCATTAGCAATGAGCAAATTACTGGTGTCCTTGGGAAAGGTAAGGAAGTCAGAGTCTGTGTTAATTGCCTTATTTTTTTTTTTTTTCTAGAGGGTATCTCCCAAAGGACAACACTCTGCCACACAGAATGGCTCCCTGCTTGCGTAAGGACCTGTCTATATAATGGCTGTCGGGGCTTACTGCAAACATCTCTGGGTAAACTTCAGTTTTAAGTATGTTCACTATTTTATCAGACTTTGGGCTTTATTTGAGCCAAGCACTCCCTGTCTCCAGCCTGGTTTCTCCTGGTAGGTTATTAGGGGATTATGGTTTCCATCGCTTATAGGTAAAAAGCAGAAAACACTTTGGAACAGGTTGAAAAACAACAGTCTCCAGAGCATTGCCTTTCTTCTCCTTTAATAGGCTACTGTCAGCCCTGTGCTTGTTAAACGAGAGAAAAATCTGTGGGCATGCAGTGAAGGTCAATCTTGTGGTTTTTGAAAACATTTAATTAGTACGGTTAAGTGCTGAGGGCTGCTCGGGAGCGAGCTTCTGCCTTCACCACCAGCATCTCCCAGTTGGGAGCAAGAGGTGGGGGCGGCAGGTTTTAAGTCCCCACGTCCCAAACGTCAGCGGTGGCCAAGCTCAGGATGAAAACTCTTCCTCTGCCCTCTGGCTACCTCCAAAACCTGCCTGGGGTTGGGAAATGACGCTGGGATCGCTGACACCAGGGAGTCCCAGCCGGCCAGACCCTTGGTCACCTTGTGCAGGGGCTGGGGTGACCCATTGCGCCTTCAGGGCTGGCAAAAGCCCTGTGCCTGTGAGGCTCAGGGCTTAAATAAATCTACTTTAGATGTAGATTTATGATGTAGAACCCTTTGGGGTTCTCCCCTTTGGGCAAAGCTACATCTAAAGTAGGTTTTGATGCTGGCACGTAAAGTCCCCGCCTTTTCCTCCCAAGTGGAAGAAGGGGGACAGCTCTTCTCGGCTCCTACAGGTGTTTGTCTCCTTGCATAAAGCACCAAGAAATGTCGGGAATCTGTGCTTTATCCCCCGGGCAGCAGCCCAGAGAAACGCTGTGCCCGCAGCCTGGCACTGCCTCTCCCAGAGGCTGCAGCATCAGCTCCCTTGGAAAGAAGAAATCAATTCCCGTCCTTACACAGCCCGACTGGGTTTTATTTCTTCATACTTCTGCAGCGTCGGAGACCCTAATTGCAGGCAATTAAAGCAGCCCCGGGAAGAAAGAGCTGTGTCGAAATCAAAGCTGGAAAGTGTGCCTCTGCGGGGCTGCCAGGGCTGGAGCAGTGCCCCGGGAAGGAGCCGGTGCCAAGGGCAGCACCAGGCGCTGCACAAACCCTCCGCAGCCGGGGCCAGAAGGACCTTCTCCTCTCCCCTGCCCTGTTTTTTGGGTGGGTTTGTTTTACTTTTTTTTTTTTCTTGTGAATGCTTCACCCTCCTACAGGCAGGCACTTGTGTGAGCAGGCAAGTCCAGCTCCTGCGCAGGAGAGAGGGAGATGCTGGTGGGAGCAGATACCGTGGAGCGAGTCCAGGGGAAGGAACCCGGCCATCGCCGCTGCTTTCGCCTTTAAAAATCCCTCCCTCTCTTCTGGAGTGCTGGTTCTCTGGGAAGCCTGTCCCTGCCAGATGGGGACTTCCATTACTTTAGAGCCCTCAGAACAACAAAAGACTTTTGAGTCATTTTTTCTGTATCTGACCTTGAACTACTGGAGAAGCAATAAACATTCTTAAGAGGAATGATAACATGGAGTGAAGCTGTAATTCTGAAATGTAACTTGTTGCTTGAGTGTCAGACCCCACCGGACACACACGAAGGAGGAACCTGGGGATCAGACCCCGCTGCAGGACAAAAATAAGCGCAAAAATGCGTTGCCTGGGACTTCCACGGCAGAAGAGGCAGCTGATGCTCTGTGGCCATTTGGCGCTGATGAGCGCTGTTTCACTGAGTGCAATTACAGGTTTTTGTTTAGAAAAAGACTCTCCTTCAAAAGCAGCTTCCAAGTCTGTGCTGATTCAGCCTTCATTAAAGGCCTCTTGCTGCAGACACAGTGAAGTGTTGACTCCTGTACTATTTTCTGTTGCTGCCTTATCTTTGGCATCTCATCTGCAACTTGTGCTGCCTTTTTTTTTTTTTCTTTTTTTTTCCACTGGTTTCATCCGAGTGCAAAGTGGATGCTGCTTGGGCTTCAGCTCCTCTAATGATTTTTGATCTGCTCGGGTGCAGGCTAGGAAAACCTAGCCTCGATTATAAAATTGCAGGCTAAGTAGGCTAACAAAACAGCAACAGCAAGAAACTGGATCAGCTCCGCTCAGTGAAGTTTTCCTGCTCAAAGAGGAGGGGGGGAAAAAAAAAATGCTTTCTTTCCGTGCAATCTTTCTGACAAATATGAAACTCTGTCTGGGCTGCAGAGGCTGCTCCCTCCAGCTGTTTGCACGATGCTCCCTGGGCTTCTGCGATTTGCAGCATCCTCAGGAGCCTCGGCCATCGCTCCCACAGCACCCAGGGACCCGGGGAGACACTGGGCAGCTCCTGGTCAGACCCTGGAACAGGCTGCCCAGGGAAGGGGTTGAGTCCCCATCCCTGGATGTGTTTAAGAGTCATTTAGATGCGGTGCTGGGAGATATGGTGTAGGGGAGAACTTGGCAGAGTAGGGTTGATGGTTGGACTCGACCCCGAGGGTCTTTTCCAACCCGAATGATTCTATGATTCCTACCCCAAACTGCTCTCCCCATGTTTATACAAGCCCAGGCCCTTACTCTGCCATGGGATGCAAATCCAGGCCCGTGTCCAGTCCCAGCAGACCAAGATGCACAAGTGGCTTCTTGGAGCTTCCCTAAAGGATGCTCAGCATCTCTCTGCAACGTCTCCAAAGTAAAGGCGACTCAGGAGCACTTCAGCACCCCAGAGACTGTCGTGGTGGGATGAACCCTCTGAAACATCAACTGGGTGTTTGGAATTTCTAGCTAAAAGGAAGAAGAACAGCTTTGGCTTTGAGGCAGAAGAAAACCCTACAAGTGAGAGTCTCGGGCTTCTCTTCTCCAAATTGCTTTTTACTGAGCCAGGATTACTGAGCAGAAGGCGCTTTTCCATTTGCACTTGTCAACATACAGAATATTGTGGATTTGGAAGACAATGGCAATTTAAAAAAAAAATCTTTTTGCACACTGAGTAGATATGGAAATTGCACTGAGTGTCCTTCACCACTCTGCCACCACAGAGCACAAGATCCAGCGTGGCACCGCTCCCGGGCCCTGGCTCTGCTTCCCTGCTCACGTCGCTCCAGCTGATAACGCTCATCCCTCCCACTGCTCCCAGCCCGGCCCTTCGGAAAGGGACCTGGGTAGCTCCACAGGTAATGAAACATTCTTTTTTTTTTTTAATTATAGCTCTGGCCGTGTCTAAAATTAAAAGAACAGTCCTGCAACTTATCCGGCCACCGGAGACTGACTCAACACTTTCTATAACGATGCCGCTGGTGGCCGCGCTGCCGGCTCGTCCCCCGGCACGGGAGTGAGGGCAGAAAGGGACACGCGTGTGCTCTGCTCCTCACCCCCTCCCTCACTCGGGATTCCCGTGACCGGCGGCGGCGGGTGCTCTGCCTCCGGAGTCCGGACGCGGAGCTTTGCCTTGGGCGCGGGAGCATCCGAAGCGCAGGCTGAGGGCAGGGAACGCCGTGGGAAAGGGCCGGGAATCCCGGCTGTGCCCGTCAGCGGGGCGACAGACGCTCTGCATCCACAGAAGAGGGCTGCAAGCGCGTTCCCCTCCCGTGCTAGCCAAGCTCCCATGCTAATTTTTCTTTTTCCTCCTTTTTCCAGCTTAAAATGGGTATCTGAGCTCTTTTCAGAGGTGGTATTTTTAAAACCCGTTTCCGAGAGGCTTCTCTCGGTGCCGTTAGGGCTCTCTGCAGCGAGAGAAAGGGACAAGTGACAGCAACCACAAGTGTTGTTTGGGGAAAAAAGGCAACTTTTTAGTCACCTTGCGGATCTGCAACCAGAGCAGACAGAATCTGCAAACCTGCCGTGTGACTCGGAAGGTAATTGTGTTCCACTAATGCCAATGCTCTTGCAGGAATGAAGTGTCTCATCTCCCTAAATTACTCCTGGTTTTAATTGAGTACCATTTGCTTCACCTTAGCTTGTGTGCGTGCCACGGGAGGGAATTCTCCCCAAAGGAAGCTCCGCTTTTTTTTTTTTTTGGTGACTAAAGCAACAAATGAGCAACCCTTAGTGTGGCAGTGAGAAACCTCAACTTTCCTCAGCTGGGAGGAGACGACAGATCTTTGCTCCTTCTTCCCTGCAACTTATCACCTTAATTGCTATAATTGCTTCTATAGCTTGAGCTTGTTAAATGCTTGTGTCTCCCTGGCCCTGCGCCGGGGAGCTGCTGCCTTCTCCAGCGTGTCGCTGGCTGTCGGGACATGGGGACGGGGCACCCTGCAAATGCAATCTGCTTTTTTCACCCCCAGTTTGGGGGCGAAGGATGAGGGCTCCATCCCCACACGGCCCCGTAGCTGCAGGGGCTGGGTTGGGTGTCCCTGTCCCCGCTTGCCCAGCTGTGTACAGCAGTGATTTGGCATCACTTCCAGCCTAATACCTTCTACCCCAACTAGCCGGGTTTCTTTCTTTTCCCATACTGGTTAATTACTCCATTGCATAAGACTTTTAAACCTCTTTATAAACGTTTGACCCATCTTAACCCACAGCAAGCACGGAGGCACCTCCAGCACGGAGCTGTATAGCCGGGCAGGCACGCAACAGGGCGGAATAGGAACTCCACGTGGTCTCCAAAAAAAAAAAAATAATAAATAAATCTAACAGCTTGACCTGGAATTGGCCGTGTTCGCTGCCAGACGGGGCCGTGCCAGGCTCGCACCTCGCTGGCCGTGCCCCGGCTCCGCTCGCCCTGCCCTCGCCCAGCGCCGGTGCCGCGGGGAGGGTGCGAGAGGCTGAGGTGGTGCTGACGAGGCAAAGTGCTCCTTGCACAACCCCCGGCAGCCTCGCTTCATACCTGCAAAAACCTGCCACCTACCTGGGATGGGGTTTGGTTTTTTTTAAAAAAAAAAAAACAAAACAAAACAAAAAAAAAACCCCACCAAAAAAACCCCCAACCTACCATTTAGGCTTTACGTCTGCTCCACTACTAGCTGGGGGAAAAAAAGAGAGTATTTTACATAAAATGTAGTATTTTGAATGGGTGCAGGGCCTTTGGTCAAAGTCCATAGGGTACACGTTCAGGCAGCGTCACGTGGGTCTCACAACCTGTGTCTCCCTTCGCAGCCAGAGCAGGAGAAAAATCCTCTATTTGGGGCCCCAAAGCCCCAGCCCCAGGGATGAGATCAACGGGCAGCAATCTTCAGTAGCTAAATGTACCCCATTTCGATGCCGTATTTATGAATTAGTGCTCTAACGGGAACTGCTCCCCCTTCCCTTTGCTTATTTCAATGGAGAAATTTGCATATTTGCAGCTCGCTTCTCTGATGTGGGCTTCCTCAGTGAGTAATTCCCCCACTACAATGGGTTCTGAAGTCTCTTGAATGTATCTGCTGTCACGAGAGTTCAGATTTATAGCCTCAAACTGTGTTTAGCTCGTAATTAATAGGGACTTCCGCGTTATTTTTTTTTTTTTTCTCTTCCAGAATAATATCCTATTAGTCATGACAGCCAAGTGTGCCACATTTGGGCAACGACTCAACTTCTTGGGAGCTACCATCGAGTCCCACTTGTCCGGAGCAAACTCCTCTCTGAAGGTAAGAAACGGGCCGCAGGGCCCTGCTGCTGTGCTTGGGGAAATCTTATTTTCTATGGACTGAAACTAAAAAAATAATAATAATTAAAAAAAAAAAACAAAAAAAAAAAACCCCATTTGGCAATTTAAAAGAGGGGATGGAGGTAAAAATGAGCAGGGACCTGGTGGTGTCTTCCTGACTCGATCCGTGTTTTGTCCTGCGGAGCCTTAGGGAGCCCAGCAGGGCTCAGGTAAGGTGGCCCAGCCCCACGGGCACGATGCTGATGGCATCTGCTGGTTCCTGCTGTGGAAGGGCCAGAACGAAAACGTTGCTTTCCCAGCTCCAGGGAGAGTTTTACCTTCTACAGCCTGAGCCACGGGCTGCAGAACGCAGATCCCTCCCTGCTTCGCGGGGTCCCAGGATCTCCCCTCTCAACCGGGCGAGATGCCTTGCAGGGAACCAGCCTTACGAGAGAACAACCCTCCCAATTACTGTGCCCCTGACAAGCGGCATTAAAAAGAATTAATCTCTGGCAAATTCTCAGCACAACTTTGGAAACGATTCAAAGCAGGGAGAGGGCTCTGCAGCCCGGCAGCTGGCTGGGGCTCGGGGCAGTATTTTAGAAAGCTGACGAGGAACCTCCTGTGCAACACATGAAAGCTGATCCTGAAATGCAGATTATGCCTCCCTTAATTCATCCTGAAGAACGATACCTCTGGTGCAAACCCTGGAGCTGAAACCCCTTCCCAAGCAAAACCTCAGCCTGAACAGCTGAACTTGGAAAACTTATCTGTGTAAGGAATTCCAGCTTAGACACTGGTATTGCAGAGCGTGAGATGGACGGGAAACGGATTCAAGAATGATGCCATTCATTGAGATCGTGTTTTGTGGGTTGGCTACTTGTATTTTCCCATTTTCCTGGTACTGGGAAGGCCGGAGAAGGCCAGAGCTGGCGAGCGTGGGGGGGCAAGCGGCACCCGGGGAGGGTGGGCTGCAGGGCCACCACCACGGGTCCCTGCACGTCACCGGCTCCGCGCCGTCAGGCTTTCCCACCCCGGGACCTTCTGGGGACCCCCGGGAAGGGGCTGCCCCCCTGCCTGGCCCCTGCCCCTCCGTGGGTCTCGCAGGGACCCTCCGGCGAGCAGCAGCGGGCTGTGGGTATCGTTTGGTTCAATTTTGCATTATCAAACCTCCTTGGCTCTTTCTATTGGAAACTTTTACAATTCTCTGCTTGGCTGGAAAAGATGACTGCAGCAAACCCAAATTAGGAATAAATTATACAACAACTTTACATTTTTCTTACAAAGGAAAACTGTGTGGCGAGAGCTGTGAAAGCACCTCCTTCCTCTGTCCTCCCTTGCGAGGCTCAGAGTGGAAGGCCACCGACTCCACAGATGTCTTGCTTTCTTTAAATAAAATTAAAAAAAAAAACAAAACCAAACCCAAAACAACAACAAATCACCCCGGTCCCAGTTTGGGAGCCGCTCTGCCGCTGGGCCCTGCACCCTCCGATGCCCCCGGCTCCCCGGGAGGTGGGGGGGCTGCAGGATGCCGGGGGGGTTGGGGGGGGTGCCCCATCACCCCAACCCTGCAGAGGAGCTCCCCGGGCGCTGCCACAGGGGCATCTATTTGCACAAAGCACGGCCCGAGCAGCAGCTCCCGAAACACCCCAGCCTGCTCCTGCAGGGACCATTGCATTCCCGCAGCATTTTTGCAATATTAAATTCTCCACCTCCTCCCACCCGACCCCCCCCCCCCACCCCGCCCCCC
>JAOXJM010000003.1:36108164-36121293 GCA_026413425.1 Tringa solitaria
GGGGTCTGCGGCGGGGGGGGGGGGGGCAGCCGGGACACGGCTCTGCCCTCTGGGTCGCGGAGAAGGAGGAAAGATCACCCCAGCCTTTTAAAAAATGCATAAATAAGTCATTTGGCCTAAATAATTTAAGACCGGTAAAGAGCACGTCAGAGGTTTTATTTAAGTATCGCTGAGGCTATCGGCGTCTTGCAGCAAAATCCATCATCGTATTTTCTTATCGTTCTGCAGGTGTTGGGGTTTTTTTTTTTTTCCTCAAGCTCGTTGAGCTGAGGCTCACCCCGCCTTTTCTTGTTGAGGGGTTGTTGTTTTTAGGTTAAAACCCAAGGGAAAGGTGAGGTGCAGCTCTAAAGCCCAGGCAGGGACCCTTAGGGACCGTTCCCCGGGCAGCGGGGGCAGCCTGCCTGCCGAAGGGTCATCTGGGGGTTATTCCCCCCAAAAAAGCAGCTCTGGCAGCTCCGGTGTGGAATTAAATACAAAAGCAGTAGTTCCCTTGAGGGCGCTTTGCTGGAGATGCCCACAAGTGTCCCAGCCGCGTCTCCTGGTGATACGGGGCCGTAAGGAGGGGGCTCAGTTGTGGGGGGCTTCTGCAGGTTGAGAGTATTTGCATTTTGGCCAGTATTATTCAGATAAATGTCTTGGCTGCTGCTTTTTCTGCTCAGCCTACGTGTTCGTTTTCCTCATCTGGAGTTCCTAGGAGGCTTTGGGGTTATTTGGCCCAAATACAATATTATTTTTTTTCACCATTCAAGTGGTGCCTCCTCAGCGTTCGTAACTGTGGGTCATGTAGCTTCAGCAGCTTACGTGGAGATGCAGGTGGGGTACCAAGAAATTAATTAACACTCTTGAAATGACCCTTCCTCCAGCCTGGGCGATGTCAGTTGAAGCAAGGAAGTGTTGCAGTGAAGAGGTGGAAGTATTTACTGCTTGGTTTGGTTGTATAACTGGATAGAAAATAATTAAAGAAACAGTAACTGGCGTTAATGATTGAGTCTGATTAAATCAGCGCTGCCAATTTCCTGGGTTTCTGTTAAACGGAGGAGCAGGAGGGAGGGCAGGGGCTGCTGCTTCAGTGGGGAATGGTGCAGGGACACCTCGGTGGAGCATCTCCTCTTCCAAGTGCTCTTGAAATGTCCTCCTGGAAGCCCAGAGTGGGGTCGGGGCAGTTCCCGGGGGGTGCTGTGAGAGCTGGGGGGGGGTCCCTGCTGGCTCTTAGGACCTGGGAGCAGTAGCTGCCCCCCGTGGTGATTTCCCAAAGGCTCCGCTGTCCTTCGGAAGCAGTTCTTGCTCGGAGATATCCCCAGGGGTTGTCTGCGTTTTTTACCCCCACGAGAATTAGTTATTAAGCATTTAGTGGTTTTGTTTTTGTTTTTCTAATCAAAGGTGGGGGAGGGGGGAAATACTTTGGTTTATTTTTGGAGCAGCTTCAATGGGCTTTTACGGGAAGCCTCCGGGCTGGGGGTGGCATCTCAGAATCACAGAATCTTCTAGGTTGGAAGGGACCTTCAAGATCATCTCCTCCCAAGGCTTGGCCTGCCGTGACGTGTGGCCATGTCCCCTCGGTCCCACCTGCACCTGGGGGGGGTCCCTGCCCCAGGGGGACCGGTGAAGGAGGGTGCGAGTGGGGGGTTTGGCCGCTCACGGGTGCTTTTTCCCTCTTTCCTTCCCTCCTACGCCCCGAGAAAGGCGGGTTCCCACGGAGCTGGCTCTCCGCTCTTGGTGCGTTTGAAGCTCCTCGCGCTCGGCGCTGCTGACATCTGAGCAACCTCACGTGTTCCTTTAGTTAAATGATGTCTGCGCTCCGAAAATAGATTTCCATGTTAAAATGCAGCTGGGGAAGGAAGCTGGCGCCACGTGCTGTCTGACAGATAACGCAGAAACCGGGTCCTGCCACGGAGCTGCTCCGAACGCGCGGCCACCAAAGGCACCGCTCCGCTTTGTGAACAGGGGTCGGGAGCTGTAAAACCCGGAATATGGATAAATTCTCAAAATCTGCCCTGTGTTTTGGCTGGAGTGTTGAGAAATGACTCTGCTGGTGGCCTGTGGGCATCGCTGGAGGTGGCCGGAGCTGGAAGGGGTGGTGGCACGAAGAGCGGCGCTGGGTCTGGTGCCGTCCCCGCGGAGCAGCTCAGGGATCTGTTTCTCCTTCACAGGGGAGGAAAGGGAGAGAGATGGAGCCTGAGCCGTGAGTGCCAACCTGGGGCAGCGAGGCGGTGGCAAAACCGGGGATAAAAACCTGGTGGTCCCCCAACCTCCCATCCCTCAACTCGCCAGGTGCGTCCTGGGGCAACGGGGTGCTGCCTCCTGGAAGAGTTTTTTTTCCATTTATAATTTATTTATTTTCCCCAAGAAGCTCGTGTTAAGCACCGCTGTGGTGAAAAGGTGAATTGGGAAAATAAGTAGTGTTGGATCTGCTCCGGAGTGGAAGGGGGTTGCTCACGGTGAATCGACCGGTTTCCCTGGGGTGAGATGGCTCCTGGTTTCGGCTGCGTGGCTCTGGCTGGCTGCCCGCGGCTCCCGCGGTGGGATTCTGCTGGGAGATGGATGCTTCGGGCTGGGGTTTATGTTTCATTAATATCAGAATAAACCCGGGGCAGCCCGAGTCTTGTGAGGTCCCGTGGGGTGACCCTGCCTTTGGGTGGTGGGTGGCTCAGGTGGGATCCCAGGGAATCGCCCGGCTTCTGCCCCAGCTCTCCTTGGAAGTGAGGACTAACAGGTCCTTCGTGTCATCTGGCGTATACGCTGGAAGTATATGTATGTTTATAGCTGCATCCTGGCAGTAAAAATAGGCAAAACAAAATGAAAAATCTATATGAAAATACAAGGTACCGAATGCTGTAACTGCCTGGCTTTTGCTTTTTAAATTATTTTGTCATTTCATATAGATCTGATTTTTTTTGTTTGATGTGGATTTTTTGTTGTTGTTTGGTTGGTTGGTTGTTTTTCCTGAAACAAACTAGTCTTGAAAAATGGCACCAGCGACTCCGAGAGAAGCCGGAGTGTGGAGACAAACCCGGGCTCTCCTGTTCAAGAACTGCCTCATTAAGTGCAGGACCAAGAAAAGCAGCGTCCAGGTAAGGGGAGCCCTTGTTTCCTGCTCCCTGGGGTCACTCTGCGGCGCTGGGTCCCCACTCGGGGGCAACGCTCCCTTTTTGTATAATAAATCTGAAGCTCCAAGGTCTGCTCTGAATTTGGGGTTGTAATAGGCTTTTCCAGAAGGTGTTTTGTGATCCTTTGGTTGAAAATGTACCCTAATGTCTAAAGCTTTATCCAGAAAATACCCTTGAATAAATATCGCAATCAGCGCAATTTTAAAACCGCAATTTTTGCACCCGGAACCGAGCGGAAAAGCGGGATTAGAGCTCTCCAAAAGATTTTTCTCTTCTCTGACAGTTTAGCCCTGTGCACAGGCGACGTGTGTGATAGTTTAAGGTGAATTTTGAGGTGAAGAAGAGGCAGTGCAATGCTCGGCTGGACTTGTTTAATGGCTCGTGGTTTGCTGCTTTCCAAACAGCCGAAGTTTGTTGATATTTGAAGCACGTAGAGTTACCTCTTTGTACCTTAAAATGGCTTCTTCAGTTACCGGTGCGTGCCATTAAAATCCTGCTCCGGTGCCAGAGAAGGATTTGGCAATAAAATCACTGCTGCCTTGAAAGCGTTGAGAGAGCTTTACAGTCGAGTAATGAAACTCATGGTCCCTCCTTTTTAAGCTTTGTGCAACTGAGAGAAACTTCTGGGATTTGTCGTTACTAAGGGCCGCTCTGTGAAGTTTTCATATTTATTTATTTATTTATTTAATTAATTTCTCTGCACAGGAGGTCCTTTTCCCACTCTTTTTCTTGTTTTGGCTGATCCTGATGAGCATGATGCACCCGCACAGGAAATACGAGGCGGTGGCCAACACCAACCTGGGCAGCCTGGACACCTCCGTGCTGGTGAATTTTGTCATCGGGTACACGCCGCCGACCCCCCTGGCACGAGAAATCATGAGGAAGGTGGCTTTCGATAACTTCGAAGACGGTATTCAGAACCTGAGCCTTTTGGTTTTCTGATTGTGTCTCGTGCTGTGGCTTGTGCTTGGAGGGGGAGCTCGCTGATGATGATGATGATGAGAGGGGGGGGAAAAAAAAAAAGGCAAAAAAAGGCATTTCTTTTCCATGGCAGTGAGAGAACAGACTGAAGGCGTTTTGTTCTTTTTTTGCTGGGTCGGCGAATGTTCTGGCACTGCCATCTCGGAGCAGCTCCCCTGCTCCTGGTGCAGCCAGCACGGGTTGGGTGGCTGCGGGGAAGGTTTGGGGAGACCTAAACGCAGAGTCCAAAAGCCCCCGAAGAGCTCTGGGGCTGATGAGCACTCGTGCTGTGACACCCTGGGGCCAGGTCGGGAGATGGTCTGTTCTGCAGATACATGAGGTTGCATTTTTCTATCCCGTTGTTATTAGCAAAACAACATTCTTTAATTTTTTCTCTATTTTAATGTAAATTCCCATTAACACTGTTTCACCTCTGCTTTTGAAAGCGTTTTATTTTTAATTTTTTTTTTTTTTTTTAAAGTGCCTTCCCTGCCCGGCTGACACATCTAGCAGGAACTTATCTCCAGAACCACTCTGGTGTATTTTTAGTTTGGTATCTTTGATGCTCTTCCTTGTGGTACTCGTGCTTCAGGGGCACTGCAGAGACCCAGCCCTCGCCCGGGATCCACGGTTCCCTCCCGGCTGCTGGGAGCAGAGGGTTCCAGATCCTGCCCTCGCAGCCCCTCTCCCTCCCCTGGAGCCGCTGGCAAAATACCACGTTTTCCTATATTTATCCCTCTGCACCAGTTCATCAGCCCTTCTGGAAAAGTGCTTGGTGCTGGAGACCGAACTCCCGGGTCACTGGGAGAGGGCTGGGGCACAGAACCTGTCGGAGCGGCAAAAAATGGGGGGCAAAAGGGGGAAGATCAGGAATAAACTTGAATTTCCCACCCTGCTCGTGAGTGACGCTTCTGCAGGTTTCTGTTCAGGAGAATGTTCCCTTTGTTGGGACAAAAATATAACCCTATATATATAAAAAATATATATTAGAATATATTCTTATATATAAATATATATTATATAATATTATATAAAATAATATTTTATATTTTTTAATATTATATATAAATATATATGTGAAATAGATAACTTTTGTATATATTTATATTTTTAGATGTATACAAATATCTCTCTCTCTCTCAAAACCCAAATATATAATGAATAATTAACGCGGTGCTTCTTTAAAACTGTTTCACCCATTTTTCTTCCCGCTGTGCCGATGCCTCAGTCACCGCGGTAACTTCTGCTGTCCCTCAGGCATCATCACAGAGGAGTATTTAAGCGAGGAGGACCTGCAGGAGTCCAGTGCTTTTAAACCCTCCAACTTCGTGGGCGTCGTGTTCACCGGGGCCATGTCCTACCAGCTGAGGTTTCCCGACTCGGTCGCCATGGCTTCCATTTACACCGAGTCCAGAGGTAAATGCGCCCCCTCTTGTATGGATCCAAGGGATGGACCGAAAAATCACGCTCTCTTTTTCTTTTTTTTTGGTCCGATGTCGCGTATATTGGATTTTTGCAAGTTTTTTCCAACCGTTTCTCAGGGATGGCCTCGAGCTGCACGCTCTTCACGTCAGGGGTAGGGTGGCTGGAGCTCAGCGTTTTAAAATGTGCATTTAAAATGGCTTTATTCTGCAGCCAGTTGCTCCAACTTGCGGAAGGGCTGCGAGTCGGTAACGTACTGGAGCTCGGGATTCACGGCTCTGCAAGCCTGCATCGATGCTGCCATTATACAGGTACATCTGGAAAAATAACCTCCTAAACCCAGGGAGGTTCGAGCCCATGGACTGCCCGGGCTCTGAGGGGCTTTGATACTGTCTGTTAATTGTGAAAAGCGCCTTATCAAAAATTAGCTTGGATCCAGTGAGAAGGCAGACTATTTCACGTGGGTTTTGCTGTATTTCGTGCACAAGTGCTCTCGTGCTGCTGAATAAAGGGGACCTTTGTCTTCATTGGTGTCCAAACGTGCCCCAACCACGCACCCCAGTGCTCACCAAAAGGTGAAGGCTGGGCAGTGCTGGCCCCACGGGGTTATTTAAGGCGCTGTACCCAACGGGTGTGGGGTTTGCCTTACAGTTTTATTGTCAGTATTCGTCAGCGATGCCCGTTTCCCCCCCATCGAGCACCTCCCGTCCCCTTTGGTGATAGGGATTGCAGAATGGATCACTTTATCTCCAGGCGCTCAGGTGTTCTCCGCTTCCTGAGCTTTTTGGACTGGGATTTGGGGACAGCAAGGTTTCGGGGGCTCCAAGTCTTGCCCCACCACGGGGGATGGAGCCGGGGCTGGGACTGGGCGGGATGGGCTGAGCATGGGGAGCGATGCAAAACCAACTCTCCCTTCTCTTCCCCGTAGCTGAAGACGAACCATTCGGTGTGGGACCAGCTTCAGCTGACCAGAGCCATGGTTATGGGAGAGGCTGCGGTGGTGGAGATCGATAATTTCCCGCGTGCCATCATCCTCATCTACCTGGTGATCGCTTTCTCCCCGTTCGGGTATTATTTGGCGATTCACATCGTGGCGGAAAAGGAGAGGAAGCTGAAGGAATTCTTGAAAATATTGGGACTTCATGACACCGCCTTTTGGTACGTGAGTGTTTGGTATAACTCGTTCTTTATTTAAAAATGCAAAATACATAAAGAAATGTAAAAAAAATAACACTTTTGAATAGAAATATTAAAAAGTAATACTTTCTAGGGAAACCCCTCTATCCCCTGCTCCAGTTTTTTAATTGTTTTCAGTCCAATTAACTGAAAGCAGCCAAAAAGTGAGATCGTCTGTAAAATCTAATGTAGAGTATCGTGAAAATAGGAATATTTTAATAAATACCAGAGTAATGCTGTTGTGTTTATGCTTGAAAAGTTATGCCAGACTTGGAGGGATTACATGTGATGATGTGTGAGATATTTATGTAGTTTGTTTTTATTTTTTTTTAAACATTTTTGGCTCGGTACCTCCTTTTCTCAGGCTCAGCAGGTAACCTGCAGTCTCTCCTCCGAGCTTAGCAGCAGTTTCCCCCCCATGTAATTGAATGAACCTCGGTCTATATTTTTCACGTGACAGAGCAGCCTCAGCAACAGGTTTTAATTCATTTCCTAACTGTGATGGAGATTGTCCTCTGCAATATAATGGTGGGGTTTTTTTTTTCCAAACGAGAGGATGTACTAATTTGAAACCACTGACAGTTGCAGAGATAAAACCAGGTTTTTATCTTCATACCAGTGGCCAACAGCATTTTGCCATCCTTCCCTGCTGCCCCGTGTCAGCCAGCTGGGGTTCTCTGGGTTATTTTATTTTTTTTTCTGGTTTTATTTCTGTGTCCGAGCTCCTTTCTGGCAGTGAGTTCTCTCTGTTTGCGGTACGTCCTTGGTGGCAAATGTTATTTAGCAGAGTCCTTCACCCACAGCATTGGTCCGCTGTCCCCAGTAGCGCGGCGGCATTGAGCATCTCTGCTCTGGAGAAAACAATTTTTACTTTTCCCAGGGTGAACCGAGAGTGATCTGCAAATAAATTTCTGTATAAAAATGTATATATACTTATATTTATAGATATAAAGCACCTATCCCCATATTGATACACATTCTTTGGAACCGCTCTGCTGGTGACGCAGCTTTGATCGCCCACTGAGGAAAATGCATCTTTTATTTTTTTACTACCTGGACACAAACCGCCTTTGTTTCCCGAGGTCAGAATTGCTCACAGACTCACAGCTCTGGTTTTGAAAAGCAAAGGATTTTATTACCCTGCCCAGCTACTGGAATGACTACTGTATTAAATTTTAAATAGAATTTCTTTAATTATTGAAACCTACTACTCAGTTACTCTCTTTTGGTCATACCAGGAAATTAATTATGCAAGTTCAGAAAAAAAAATAAAAAAAAATCGTGAATCATCTAATTGTGTATCTTTTTGATGCCGTGGGTATTGATGCGTGTGCTCTAATGCCTCGAACAATCCCAGGGATGTTTACAAGAGCTCTTTTTGTTTGGGGGCTCTTGTTTTGTTGCGAGCCTGTCCTTTGGTGCAGCTGTCTGGAATATTAAAAGACTGGTAGTTTTAGCTATTTTTATGTGGCAATAATTCAGGCTGGGGATTCATTGACTGGTTTCTGTTCTTTTTTTTTCCCCATTTGCTCCTAGGCTTTCCTGGGTGCTGCTCTACATGAGCCTGATTTTTGTCATGTCCATCCTCATGGCGGTGATTGCAACGGCCTCCTCCCTCTTCCCCCAGAGCAGCGCCTTCGTCATATTTCTCCTCTTTTTCCTCTATGGAATCTCCTCAGTAAGTTTTCCTCCTCCTGTTGCTTTCAGCCATCCCATCCCTGGGGTCTTCTTTTTGCCTTCCCATCAGGTTTTGTTCTCCCCACCAGAGTGTTTGGAGCAAGGGAAGGTTCTGTTGGACCGGAGGGTGGTGGGTCTCCTCCCCGAACATCTCTCCTCCCCGAACATCTCTCCTCCCTGAAGTGTCTGAGTTTATTAGTGTCTGCCCTTGAACTGGACACGCTCCGTGTGGCACCATTTTGATGTCCCAACCCATGCTCTCTTCTGAATGTGCACTGTTAACATACAGCGTCATGTTAAAACCCTAATTAAGGGTCAGAGAACTAATTTATACAGCAAATTGCTTGTTGGAGTTCATAAGCAACCAGTGCAGAAACAGTTATTTCTAAGAAATGATGGTTATTTTCAGAAATGATACTGTCTGTCGCTTACAGAAGGTACTGACCAGGGCGTACATGCTTGCTCAGTCCTAGGGCTCCTTATTCTTCTTTTATAACTCTTTTTCTGTCCCCTGGCATCTTTGGGCAATTGTCCCTCCCACTGACCTGTTTGTGAGGGTGGGACGTGTGTCGGTGCTGTGGTGACCCTACCAGGAAACGATATGATTATCAGAAGCAAAATTGAAGCTATGGTTCTTTCTACTTTAGTTTTTCTATACCCTGTATTTATTTATTTTTTTTTCATATAGTACCTTCTCATGTTTTTTTAAATCTGCCCTTAGGTTTTCTTTGCTCTTATGCTGACACCTCTGTTTAAGAAGTCGAAGCACGTGGGAATAGTGGAGTTCTTGGCGACGCTGGCTTTTGGCTTCGTGGGCCTTAACATTGTCCTGCTGGAAGATTTCCCCAAGTCCTTCGTCTGGATTTTCAGCCCCTTGTGTCAGTGCAGCTTCTTGATCGGTGTCGCGCAGGTAAATACCCTTCTGCTCCGACGGCAGCCTCATTGTGCTCATCTTACATCGTTTTCAAATAGGTGGTGATGTAGATATTCTTAAATATATATTTATTTATTTTTAATACGCTGATGGTGGTGGGGGAGAATGCCTATTTTCATAGCTTCCCCTGGCAATTTAATACCGAGTAAAATAGAGCCCGCCATCAGGCAGCTGTTGTTCTTTGTGTTTGTCGCTGTGATCTCAGTCACTCTTTAATTCTGTTGATTTTTTTCCTGTTGCTGGTGCCGTGCGGGTGTGTGACATCTCCCTCTCCCCATGTTCCCTGGCAGGTCATGCACCTGGAAGATTACGAAGACGGCGCCACGTTTTCCAATCTAAACCAGGGTCCTTACCCGCTCTTTATCTCTCTCATTCTGCTGGTGCTGGACAGTGTCTTTTACCTCCTCATGGCTGTCTACCTTGATCAGGTTATCCCAGGTATGTCCATGAGAGAAGACAGCTGAGCTCTGGCAGCATCACCAGTTCCTGGTGTCCTTCTGGACACTTGGCTGCTCTTTACAAATACATTCTACGCTGTGACTCAGAATACTTTTAGCTGAAATAATAATAATAATAATACTTTATTTTGAGGGGTGTGAGGAGGGGTGTTAGTGTATTTAGAATTGATGGCCTTTTGCTACGGCAGCTAAACTTTGTTTCCCTCTTTCTAAAGGAAAACTTCTTCTCTGGGATAACCAGTACCTCAGCCTTGGGAATTTGCTCTTCCAGGGCTGAAAATAAAGAATGCTCTGCCTGTTCCAGCCCGTTCTTGTGACAGCAGTAGTTTAACACGACCCGTAGAATAAAGTTGTTATCTCGTGACTAGTGCCTGGTTAAACCCTCCAGCCCCCTTTGCCTCTGGTCTCTGGGGCTTTCTGTTGCCCACGTTTAAGAGACTGGTCTTTCAGCGCCGGGGCTTTCTCTTGCAGGGGAAGACATTTGCACGTATATTTAAATACTTAGCAAAGCCAGAACCTGCTCGTGGTGCTGGTGGGAACCGTGGCTTAAATGCAGCTCATGGAGACTTGGCTGATGAAATCCCTCCAGAAACGGGGGTGTGGGCTGGCTCCTTCCACAGCTAACACCCCAAAGCTGAGGAACGGCTGCTCTTATCCCAGGGCTTCTTGTACAGAACTTCCCCATGTTGCAGTTACAACAACAACAAAAAATGGTCTTTTTCCCCTTTATTACGCAGGGGAGTTTGGACTGCGCCGCACGCCGTTTTTCTTCATGAAGCCCTCGTTTTGGTCAAAGCGCAGAAAAAATTACAAGGAGTTGTACGAGAGCAGCGTCAACGGCAGCTTAAGCTTCAGTGAGATCGTGGAACCCGTGCCTTCCGAATTCCAGGGCAAAGAGGCCATCAGGTAGGATTCCTGCCCTGCCCCACGTGCTGGCAGACAGGTCACCTGGGGCCCTGGTGTTTTAGGGGGGTGTGATTTGAAAGTCGCTCTTGTTTCTCCGCTCGTCGGATTCAAATAGCATATGGTATGCATTGCGGGGAGCCCTCAGCACGGCCAGCTTCCATCTTCAAGGAAGCCCCATCATCAAGGCGGTGGATGCTCTCCAAGGGCAAATCACGGGGCTTAAAGAAGGGGTTTGTTTGTGGGTTGTGTTCCTCCGGCTGGAGCCCTCTCAAAACCGGCCGCTTTTCCATTCCCTCAGTCTCACCGAGGCCACGAGAGGCGTAAGCGGTTGCAGATGTTGAAACGCCTACTCTTCTGGGAGGGTTTAGTTTTCTGGTAACACACATTTGAGGAGAAAAAGCTGAATTCTGGGTTGGTGTGGAGGCTGTTGTGTTCTCCGTAGGCCAGAGGAGAACTTGGTGGTGGTTTTACCCAGCTGCTGTATCTAAGAGGGTAAAACAAGGCTGAAAAATAATGGCCACGCTCATCTTTCTGTTGCATTTTGTCACCCGTTGTCTTGCATCTGGACTGTCCTGTATTTTTAGTGTGTCTCAGATATTGTTTCCATCATTTTCCAATGGTGTAGCCCAATGGGATTTGAGGAACTCTGTGTCCTCTCTCCTCCGGGTTGGCTCCGTTCGTCTCAAATAATTATTTGAGCTTTGTGAGCAGATGCGTCTTGTGTTGTCTGCGCTATCCTTGTCTCCTTGGGCATCTGCCATAGGTTGAAGGGTCCAGTTTTAATCCCGATGTTCACATGAGAACATTGTGGCCCTTTTTGCATTATTCATCCATCCTGGACTCTTTCCATGGCATCCTTCCACCAGCTCTCCATCATTTTCTCACTGTCTTGTCATCTTTACACGTACAGGTTTTGTTTTCTTTCGTACCCAGTTCTCTTTCCCACTATTCACGCCTGTAATCCACGCCCCATCCGTGTTTTCAGGGTGGCCAGGCTTCCAAAACGCATCCTTCACGTGGTGCCTTCAGACAAAATGGTTGGGTTTTTTCGTTTTGAAAAACGGTGGGGCTGGAGGGAAGGTTTTTACCTTTCTTGGAGAGAAAGATACCTGTTTTCTTTTGCGTAACTTTGATCAAGAGCAGTCAGCAATCATGTCTTTGGAGTCCCATCTACTAATCCCCGGCTTCCATACCGTGGCTGTTGAGTCTTCTCTGGTATTGTGAAGCTGCTGGGGAGTAGCTGTGCCTTTTCTAGCTTGGGAAACCTCTGGTGCGCTGTTCTACCGTGTGGAAGAGACACAGATATGAAATCATTTGGTCTGTCGTCACAGGAAACACCTCAGAAGGTGACCAGAAGGAGGTTTCTGGTGGAGATGGACTTAGGTCTGCGACTCCAGGTCGTTAGTGCGTCCAGGGTCGTCTTCTTGTGACTGTTGCCGAGTGTTGATCGTTCAAAATGACGTATAAAGATCCTAAAATAGTTTATAAAATGACGTGTCTTCTTTCAGAATCAGCTGTGTTCAGAAAACATTCAGGAAAAAGGGGGAAACTGTGGAGGCTCTCAGAAGTAAGAACATTTTAGCTTTTTAGCTGCTTGTCAGGGGCCGAGGAGCGAGAGCTGAGCTGTCGAGTGACCTTTTGTGTTTCAGTTTGGGCTTTTTGGTTTCTTTTAGCGGGGTGGGACCGTGGAGCATGAATGCCAGGTGTGCCTGTGTGTGTCTTCTCTCAGCGCTTTGGCAGTGATCATGTTTAAAATGGTACCCCAAGCAGAGGAGCCCCTCCGTCACTAAAGAAAGCTGGCATCGTCCCCGTTACTCCTCCTCCCCCCACGTCGTTAGTGAAATGTTCTCCCCTGCCCCGTCTCCCTCATCTTTTCATCTCCTTTCCCTGTGTGGTTTTTAAACAAAGCCACCCCTCAGGTGGTGCAGGGACCGTCCCGGCCTCGGTGGTCCCGTGCGGGGGCGTTGGAGGTAAGGTGTCCCTCGGAGCAGCGCGTACATGCATACCCCATATGTCAGTATTTGAATTGCCCTCTGGGGTAGGAGCTGGCTCCGGGTGCCAGGAGCACATCACTAACCTCTCCTCCCTCTCGCCCCTGTCCCGGGACCAGATTTATCCTTCGACATCTACGAGGGTCAGATCACGGCTCTGCTGGGGCACAGCGGCACCGGGAAGACCACGCTGATGAACATCCTCTGCGGGCTGTGTCCGCCGACGGACGGTGAGCTTCTCGGGGTCAGGAGATGCGGGGTACCCCGCTTCTGAGATCCAAAATAGCCTTCTGCTTATTTCGGGGTGCGTCAGATTTTTCTCTGGATAGTGTCTGGAAGAGACCGCTTTAAATTCATGCCCACAGTAGCCCGTGGAAAAAACACCTCTCAGTTGATTTTCAGCCTGGAGAAGAAAAGGCTCCGGGGAGACCTTATAACAGCCCATCAATACCTGAAGGGAGCTACAGGAGAGCTGGGGAGGGACTCTTTGTCAGGAAG
>JAOXJM010000003.1:36121393-36137402 GCA_026413425.1 Tringa solitaria
GATCTTTAAGGTCCCTTCCAGCTCTAACCATTCTATGATTCTGTTCTATGATTCTATGATTTCTTCTGCCTTTTTTTTATTTTTTAGGGTTTGTCTCTGTCTACGGGCACAAAGTGTCGGAGATCGATGAGATGCTTGAAGTGCGGCAGATCGCGGGGGTGTGCCCCCAGTCCGACATCCACTTCGATATATTAACCGTGGAGGAGAATCTCTCCATATTTGCTGCCATTAAAGGAATCCCCCAGAACGATTTGATCCAAGAGGTAAGTCACCCGGGCACGGATATGGTCGGATCTGTTCATTTTTAACCTGTGGGGCAAAACAGCCTTGCCCTGCACAGGTAGTTCCTCAAGACATGTTTGCGAGGAAATACTACTTTACAGCAAACAGACAAGGAGGCAGAGCACAAACAGGTGATTTTACATAAATTGCTAATTTTTCCTGAGAAACTAAAATGCTCATGAAGCATTTCAAATTCTGGCACTTGTGTTCAAGCACAGACACCTTTTAATTCTTCGGGTTCGCTGGAGGTTAAGTCTCTGGATGTACAGGTTTGGACAGGGCGTGCGGTTCAGACACAGAATAGGAATTAGGAACAGTTAATTTAAATGTTAATTGTTAATGGTCGTGTTAAAAAAAAATCGTGGCCTTTTTTTAACGAAAAACGTGTATCTTACATTGTAAAGGTGCAGAAGGTGTTGCTGGATTTGGATATGCAGCCCATCAGAGACAACCAAGCTAAAAAATTAAGCGGGGGCCAGAAGAGGCGGCTGTCGGTGGGAGTTGCTGTTCTGGGGAACCCGAAGGTGAGTGCGACAGATGTTCCCAGATGCCGTCACCAACGCACATAGGGCTTGATGTCCCTTGTCACAACGAAGGCATAAAATAATGTGTAAGATGCAGAAACTGTCCCCGTGAGCATCTGCTGCTCTCTTTTTCTTCCTTTACGTTTTTAAACAATGAAAGTCCCTTCCGTAGCTCGTGCTTGAGGATGGCGATGCCTCAGGTGATGGCAGGAGCTCTGGGTTTGATCTCTTTGTGAAATAAACAGTGTGACAAGTCCTGTGTGGTCTCTGGAGGGTAACGTTTAGCTCCCAGCAGCGACACCCTGGGAGACTTTCCTCGCAAAGCCCCTTGGAGCAGGGATGGAGCCGGGAGCTCCTTTGTGTTACGGATCTGTTGTTTCTGGCCTGTGAGAACGGGAACCACTTTTAGGTCTGTGTTTAAAAACGATGCGTGTGACACTTCACTGGGACTGTAAGAGTGTGTGTGTATTTAACCATCCCTTACTAGAAGGAGTGAACACACAGCTAAGCCTGTGTTAGAAACAGAATAAAGCAGACTCTGGCATTAACTTACTGCATGAGTTTCCCGTTTGTCACAAGAGGAGATAATTTATTCAAAGCACAGTGAAGAGAAATGCCTTGGGTGCTCTAGGATGTTTCCCGTATGTTTTAGAGGCCTAAGGAGCAGCTTAAAGGAAAATCCCAGTCTCTGTTTCTCAGGTGGGGTTTCCTGGGGCCGGTACCTGGCGCCCGGATCCGCCTCTGCAAACGCTGCTTGGTTTTGCCCGAAGGTTTTGCTGCTGGATGAGCCGACGGCGGGAATGGACCCCTGCTCACGGCACATCGTCTGGAACCTCCTGAGAAACAGAAAAGCAAATTGTGTCACCGTTTTCAGCACCCACTTCATGGACGAGGCGGATATCCTCGCCGGTGAGTCCTGCCGAGTCCCCGAGTGACAGCCACCCTGTAGAGCAAAAAGCGATGCTTCTCTAACCATGCCTTTATTTGAAACATACAGGTGTTTCTTGGGACTAAATTGACAGTCTTCCGATTTATATTTTTGTTTGTTTGTTTGTTTCTAGATCGCAAAGCTGTGATTTCTCAAGGGATGTTGAAATGCCTTGGATCTTCTCTCTTTCTCAAAAGCAAATGGGGAATTGGCTACCGCTTGAGGTATTCTTTTTGTGTGCTGCCAGTTACGTGACATCTACCTTTTTTATTGTTTTCTGTTGAAATCTCTAAGAAAGCACCCCCTGCCCTCCCAAAATGATCCTGTTATCATCTTCATACTGCATGTTCGGTGCTGTGCTGGCTGCTAGTTCTGATGCAGGTGGAAGGAGAAAAGCAAGCTTTAAAAACCCAATTTCTTGTGCGTTTCCTCAGTATGCACATCGATGCCTACTGCAACACGGAAGCCACGACCTCGCTGATCCGGCAGCACATCCCTGCAGCCAGCCTCATCCAGCAGAACGACGAGCAGCTCGTCTACACCCTGCCGCTCAAGGACATGGACAAGTTTGCAGGTATGGATGGGTTTGTCGGGGTGGGGGGTTGGGTGCAGGGTTGAGAAATCCATCCAGCGTGGCTGGAGCCGGCACTTCTTGTTAAGTTGTCACTCCTGCTTTTATGGGTTTCTACACGTATTCATTGTTTGGCTGCGATTTGGCCGACGATCAGTCTGCGAGGTCTTTCTCAGGGGGGTGAGGACCTCATCACCTCCTCCAAGGGGGCTGTGGTAGGTTAAGAGGGATGTGGGTGCCTGGCACCAAGCTCTGGGGAGAAGCAGGAGGGTGAAGAGACACTTTTTTTTTGGAGAATGCCCTTGTCCTGCAGACCCATGGTCTCACAGCAGAGCGGTGCAGTGAGCGGGGCTGGCCTCCAAGCCCTACGATAGTCAACCCCCGTGTTGAGAGCCGCAATGAGCGTGGTGTCAGCGCCGTAGGATGCAGTGGCGAGAGGGAGCTGGAGCAGACGTGCTGGTTTCACTAGATGGCAGCAATTATCTGGGCAGTCCTGCGCCAGGCTCCTTGTTCATCTCCCAGGAGAAAATGGAAGAAGCACCGTGTCCTTTGCGCTGTGTGGAAAGCTGAGGGGGATCGATACTGATGGGAATGCGGCTCATGTTTCATAAATGCTTTTTTTTCCCCGCCGCATTTGACCAGTTAATAATTTATTAGCTTTACCTTTAGCAGCCACTGCGTGTACTTTTGAAAAACGGGCATCTCTAGGCAAGATTGGATCCTTTCCCCCAAAGTATTTTAAGGAGAAGCCGAGGTTAGGGAAACGCTTCAGCTACCGGGGCAGAAGAAATCACAGAGATCTGATGAGCACCGTTGTGTGTGCAACTGCCCTTCCTGTTTTATGCATTTGCGTTTCCCTTCAGTGTGACCTTGCCTCTGAAGCTCCTCGTTTTTTCAAGTCCTTGGCTTCATAGGACTGGCAAGAGCCCAATAATGTTTTTTATCCCAGGGTGCTAATAAGTGCTCTTACTCTGAACATCATTTTGGTCGTCAAGCTATGCCTGCCATCCAGGATCTCCTGCCCAGTTAAACTGGCTTTACAGATCTGGTTGTGTGTGTATATATATACATATATGTATATAAAAATACTTAGTGGTGTTATTTGTAAAATCTCTTTATTCCTGGGAGGGATCTCGGCAGGGTGAGCCCTCCTGCAGTCCCTGTGTGTGATGTTTCTCGCCCCAGCCAGGAGGCAGCTCTGAGCCCAGGAGCTCTAGGATGCTGAGGTGGTTTTCATGAACGTTACAGATTGGGGAAAACAGGCCACGGTTCCCACACCTGACCACAGAGGTTGAAAGGTTTTGTGCTAAAAGGAGCTTATCCCAACCTTGGTTCTCAAGTGGTCTGTGTCTTCATAATTAAGCAACCATACTTGCCCCTTACCTGCTGTTTTTCCTGCTGTGCGGAAGGCTTTAGGGATGCTTCTGATGTGCTTGGAGATCTCTCAGGAAGACGATGAAATCCTGTTCCAGAGCAACCAGTACCTTTCACTTCTGTCTCTAGGCTTGTTCTCTGACCTGGACACTCATTCCCATTTGGGCGTTATCACCTACGGGGTTTCCATGACGACGCTGGAGGATGTCTATCTGAAGCTGGAAGTTGAGGCAGAGATCGATCAAGCAGGTGGGATGCACCGTGGCTGTTTTCCTGTTTTCCCTCCTATTTGATTTTAGTCCTAATCGGTGTAGAGTTGTCCATGCCACGTCACTGCCAGAAGGACTTTTGCTATGGAGATCAGACTAAATCCTCTCGCAGTGTTACACCAGCAGCTTCGGAAATATTCAACATAAAGAACAGGCAGGAGCAGTGAGTTGGGAGGGGAGTGATTCTGGGGGAGTCCGGGGCAAAAGCTCTTTACTAGCCGTCTCTGCAGTAATTAATTTTTCATCCCGTGTACTGACATCTAATTTCCTTGCTTTACAATTGCACTTTTTGTGGGTAGCTTTTTGAAAAGTGCTTTATTTTCCTAATGGAGCTTACTTTCAAGAAGCTGTAAATGCACAGTATAAAATTTATTTCTAGCCTTCTGGGTGAACAGTAATATTAGCCTGCACTTAAGGCTGAAATAGCTGAATTTGTCTTTTCTTCCCTTCCTTTCAATTAACTTCCAATTCAAATGAAGAGTTGGGACCATTTAATATTACTCCAGAATGAATCAGTTCTTCTTTTGATGTCAACTTTGAGTGGTTTAAACTATCTTAATCTTTCTAGAGCTTTCTCTGCAATGCAGACTAGTAAACTATCCTGCTCCACAAAGCTTTTTCTTGGCTCTAAGAGGGTTTAAGAGCTGAAGGTGCTGGTGTGAGTAGTACAGGTGCCCGCGTAGGCTGAGGGTGTGGAATTGGGGCAAGTTGCACCTTGTGAGCTGCAGGAATTTGTATCCTCCCCCTTAAGCCTCTGGTGTGTGGGTGGTTCGGGCTTTTGGGGGAGATCAGTGTCACTGAGCTTGGGGTGAAGTCGAGAGATGGGGATGGGAAGAGAAGGGTTCTGCACCAGCGAGGGGAAGGAGTTGGTGGCCACCCAACGTTCTCCAGCCTCGGCATTTCAAACCGCGTGGCTTTGACGCAGCATCAAATCTTCTTTTTCAGATTATAGCGTGTTCAGTTCCCAGCAAGCGCAGGATGAAGCGGATACAAAGTCCTTCGACGACATGGAGCAGAGCCTCCTGATGCTCTCGGAGACGAAGGCGCCAGCCATGAGCAATACAGCCCTCTGGAAGAAGCAGGTTTCCACCATAGCAAAAGTCCATTTCCTTAGTCTCAAGAGGGAAAATAAATGCGTGAGAGTTATGTGAGTATTGGGGCTTCCTCGTTTGTACACAAAATTCTCAAAACCGGTGTGAATGGCACTAGAGAAATGGCAGGATGCGATTAATTTTTATCCCATAGTTACATTTAAAAAATAATTAGTGTGAAGCTATGCATTACTGTTGAATATATGGGGGTTTTTTTGGGGGGGAGAGAGGAGGAAGATGTTTTAATAGTATAAACTGGGTTTATTATATATTTCTATATTAGCATATCTAGTATTTCTATTATAGCATAGAAATGTGCTGTTTCTATAGCTATACTTTCGCTGAATTTTAATAAAACCAAAACTTTCTATTTCTTTCAGGTTGTTGCTTTTTCTGATTTTTCTTGTAGTTCAGATTTTATTGTTTTTCATACACCACATCATCAAAAACTCGGTAGCTGCTATCAGGCTTTCCCCAGATCTGTACCTGCTGAAGCCCGGCGAGGACTATCACAAGTACAGGAGTCGTCTCCTGCTGCAGAACTCCACAGGTGGGCCAGCGGAGACGCTCCGTCAACTTTGTAACGTAGCGTTTTCCTGGTGGGAAAGGAGCTTGTGGGGTTCTCTCAGCTAATTCTCTGCTCGGCGGGAACGTGGAGCCAACGCTCTGCTTCCTCGCCGCTGCATTTGACTTCCAGTTTGAATTAATTGGAGAAGATAACCCAAAAAATTTCTCGAATGCTTTGGAGGCTGTTGAGCGGAAAGACAAAATAAAACCATTCCTGTTGTTCAGAACAGCAGAGGACTCTCTTTGGAGGGGTGTGGAAGGAAACTGATCTCTCATCGTGGGGCTGCATCGGGGGGAAAATGCATCTTTAATTCCGTGTAACACACTCGGAGCTGGCGATGAGTAATGGTGGTGTTTTCTCTGTCTGACACCAGAATCGGATATCGATGACATTGTCCGCTCCCTTGGGAGCATGAACGTCCTCTTGGAGATGTTCAACGACAGCGATTACGTCTCGGCTGCCCCTCACAGCGCAGCTCTGAACGTCTTTGACCTGGAATCCAGGCAGGTGAGACGGAGAGAGCGGCTCGGCCGCGTCCCCCGGAGCAGACGAGCGGCTGGTCCAGGGGCTGGCGTCGCCGCTCTCTTGCCCGAGAGGCACGAGCAGAGTCCCCTCATCAAATAATTCGTGTAACGCTGCTTATGCACGAGCCTGCAAAGGGGGCTTCACAGAATGGAAACGTTCTCAAAGTAAATGTTCTTCCCCAATAATAATTACGGTAGGCTAATAAAACTATAAAACCTCCATCCCCCTTTCTTCCCCACAAGGATACAAAAAGCCAAAAGAAATATTTTACTTCACAAGAGACCTGGCATAGGAATTTATTCTTTTTTTTTTTTTTTTTTTAATTTACACTGGCTGAATTATACAGTTTGACAGAAGTATAATTCCGTGGTGCTCTCATGGGTAAAGAAAAATGAGTTTCTTGGATTGTAAGTGTTCGTTTCAGTCTGGTCACTGCAGGAGTGTCAGAAAGATCTGAACATTGGGGTGGGATTTAATCTCCACCCAAGGAACTGCTCCGCGACGTGCCAGCTCTGCCTCAGCCCCCGTTTGTGGCGGCGCAGCCTCTTGCAGGGCGTGTGATGGGGCAGCCCCGGCTCACGTCAGGTTTCCCCCTCTGCTTTTTAATTTATTAAATTTAAAAAAGTATTAGCAAGAACACACGAGTGCAGGCTGCTGTGGGTTTTGTTTCTCAGACTGTAATCGTCTGGAGCATCGTTTCCCAGAGTGTCACACCTGCATAGAACATTCTGGGAATTCATTCCAAATAATTTCTTCTCTATGACCGTGACTTTTTTCCTGACTTAGGTTATGTGCTATTACCGGCCTGAGCAGCTCAGAGCTTCCTGCGAAGCATACTTTATTATTATTATTATTATTATTATTATTATTATTATTATTATGCAGAGATTTTTCCCAATGTTCAGGTTTAATTAAGCCCACAGGAGACCCCCCCCCCTCTCAGGGCACTTCCCTTTGTGCAGAAGAATTAATACAGCAAACAGTTTCCTTTCCAGAACTATGTTTTCACGGTCATATTCAACAGTACCATGGTGCATTCCCTGCCGGTCTTGATGAATATTGTCAGCAACCTGCTCCTGCGCAGCTTAAACGTGACGGAGAGCATCCAGGTCTGGAGCAACCCCTTCGTTCAGGTGAGCAACGTGGCAAAAATCCCCCCCTTTCCCCAAAGACGGGGGCGGGTGGCGGAGCGTCCCTGGGGAGCATCGGTGGCACCGAGGGCTCCGCATCCAAAGTCTGGAGCCCCAGGTCCCAAAGCAGTGGATGTTTGCAGAATTAAAGAGGATTTTGTTCTGTGGCTTGTGGAAGCGGAGGAACAAGGGGCTTGGGGAGAGGGTGTCCTGCTGGGGGTTTGCCCCAGGTCACCCGCAGCTCTCGGAGGTGAACGCAGGGACGTGGAGCTCGGCTGGGTCCTGCGTGGAGCTGGGGTGGCCTTGGGGAGAGGAGAGGACCTGCCGCGGGACATCAGCGCTCTAGGAGTTTATTAGACACTCTTAAAAGTAATCCAAAAACTTCCAGAGGTGTTGCCCTTCGTGCTGCAGCTCAGGTGATCTGGGGATACAGAGAATGTGTTTTAGCGTTTCCAGTCCAATTCTAAATGCGTTTTTTTTGGTCACGCTCATTCTGGTACTGAAGAAATCTGATTTATATTTCAGAACCTTCCAGAAACAATTTTCAGACTGGAGATCTATTTTGAAGCTGTGTTACTGGGAATCATTATCACTGGGATGCCACCCTATTTTGCCATGGACAATGCAGAAAACCACAAGGTAAAATCCCAGCTGTTGATTCAGAGACTGCACAAGAACTTGAAAACTTTGAGGTTTGGGGAAAATCTGAAGAGGTGTTTGAAATAGTGCCTTTTGCTGTGAGGGGCAGGGTGGATGCCTGGGACAGAGCAGACTTGAGAAAAGCCCTTTTGCTTTCCGTGGAAATGCTTTTTGCTGCTTTGGCAGCTGAAATGGGGAGTGACTGGGTAACGCACCGATGCCACGTCGGTATAAAAGCCGTGTATTAGAGGGAAAAACAGGATCCTGCTCAGATGCTGAGGCAGATTAACATAATGTTAATTAACATTTAATAAACGTTGCATTTTCTTTTCCTGTGGCAGATCAAGGCGTACACGCAGCTGAAGATAGCGGGGCTTTACCCCTCTGCCTACTGGACTGGCCAAGCCGTGGTGGACCTTCCCCTGTTCTTCTCCATCCTCGTCCTGATGATCGGCAGCCTCTTCGCCTTCCACTACGGCGTTTATTTCTACGTGGGCAAGTTCCTGGCTGTGGTGAGCAGGGGGGGGACCCGAGCACACGTGGGGGGTGTGAGAGCACGGTTGTGTTATTTTCCAGGAGTGTTTATTTTTATTAGATGTTTCAATAGACTTTTTTCCAGCCAATACACAGGGAAAGTGCCTAGTGAAGGCAGCTGGCGCAGAGGCACCGCTCAGGCTGCACCAAAGGCAAAATAGTGCCACTTCTCCTGGGGAAAAATATTCATATTTTGGAGTTTCGTTCAGAACTGGAATAAAACAGAGCTTTAAAATACCTAGATCTTCCAAGGAAATGCTCTGTCCTTTTCTGCCCAGCCTGCTCTTCACTGCCCATTGCTAATTGCGCCGTTTGCAGCGGCGTGCAGCTAACGACGAGGTTACAGTGACTTTGAGCACAGACCGGCTCCGCAGTGAATTGCAGCATGTGATTAAACTGAAGAGACTACAAGTCTTCGTGTCTTTTGTATTCAGAGCGGGTTTCCCTGAGATATTGGCTGTAATTGAGAAGAATCCCATTTTCCCAGCTGCTTTCCCAGCAGCTCGGAGTTAATCAGGTTTGGGATGTGACCGTGGCGCTGCAGGGCTCTTTTCTACCAGTGCCTCTACCCTGGCTTTAATTTCTGCAAATATGCTAAGGCTGAAGGGTGGAATTCCTAATATTTGCCAAAATCCTCAGGTCAATATTTATGAGAGACTGTGTTATTAAAAAAAATAGGAAATAATTTAAAGGGAACTGAGCGAGTGAGGTTTCTGCCTGTCCATGTACTCTTTTATTTGTGTCTTTAATAGTAGCTACTGTGTGTACCAGGGTGGCAAAATATATCAAAATAAGTGACAAAGATGAATTCAGAGTTCTGTAGCTCACTAAAGTGATCCCAGTTGATACTTAGACAAACAGTTCCACACGCACACCCCCCTGGGTTCTTGCTGTGTGTTTCCTGAGACACCTTTCCTCTCTCTGCAGATTTTTTGCCTGGTCGGTTATGTCCCCTCAGTCGTGCTCTTCACTTACGTGGTCTCCTTCACCTTCAGAAAAGTCCAGAATACAAAAGAATTTTGGTCGTTTATATTTTCAGTGGTGAGTAACTTTCCCCTGGGTTGGGTTAGCAAGGAAGATGGGATATCTCCAGAGCCACAACAGGCTTCCCAGTTATCTTATTTAGTTGTGTGTCCTTAATGCACAAGAATTTGAAACGTTTACCGATGTCTCTTTATCACTGCCATGTCCTAAGTGATAAACCTTTAAAAAACCTGCCTCAAATTAGGAAACGCACACTTTGAGAGTCTGAACTGAATGAAAATGGACTTTTTTTCCCCTTTTCTTTTGTACAGACAGCCTTGCTCTGTACGGTTGTCACTGAAGTGGCCTTTTTCCTGGACTATTACCTGGTAACCACTGTCCTGCATTATGTCTTCTCCATCTTCATTCCTATTTATCCCCTTATTGGCTCTCTGATTTGCTTTATAAAGGTAAGGGGGTGCAAGAAATCCTCTCCAGAGCACTTGCAGGAGGCTGGGGTCGGGCGGGTGTCTAATGATAAGGAGACAGCAGTTACCTGCCTGCTGCTGGGATGTCATCCGGAGCTATTTAACACGTGAAGAAGAGCAACTCTTGGTGAAAAGTCACGTATTTTTCTGTAAGCAGAATGTTGCAGTTTTAAAATGAGGAAAGAAGCACATCTTCCATTAAATATCTAAGGGAAAACCGTGCATTTCTCAGCCTGTGGGCTGGCCAAACACAGTGGTGGGAGATGGATTAATTGGGAGTCGGAGGCTTTAAACCGGGAGCAGCCCCAGGGAATTTGATGGAGTTTTATTGACGTCAGACTCGTGCAAGCGGGGGCTCTGCAGAGCTCAGAAAGTGCTTGAGCAACAGAACTTAAATGAGTGGCTTGAGATTAAAGTGTGGTGTAGAATGTGCAGTCTCCGGTAGGTGATTATTCTCCTGAATGTAGTTTTTTTGCATTGTCAGGTCTCATGGAAAGGGAAGCGAAAGAACGGAGGATACTACGACCCGTGGGACCGGCTCCTGGTGGCGGTTGTAGCTGTAAGCCTGATTATTTCATTATTTGCCATATTTGCTGTGGAGAATTGCTGACTCCTGCTGGGAGCCCCTTCTGTTCGAGCATCTTTATTAATAAGGATGGGATGTAATGCCTCTTGCAGCACAAACAGTATCAGTAAAAGCTGCTGTGCCTGCCAGCTCAACATCTGCTGCTTCAGGGGGCTTATTAATGGGGCTGATATTAGTCCTGATTGTTGTGGGAGCCTGTGCTGATGGAGTTCCAGAGTCCCTTTTCTCTCCAAAATCCCCCCAAAACTGCTGTTTAATCAAAGCAGACTCTGGTTGTGCGTCCTCGGTGTGGAAGCACTGAGCAGCATCTCACAATACACTTCACTTTCTTGGAAGCATCAGGAATTCTGTGGTGGGGAAGGGCTGGAGCTTCTTGTCACTCATTGCACTGGTGGGATCACCTGTGGGATCACCTGTAGGACCACCGGCCTCGCAGGGCTGGCGGTGCTGCCAGTAACCAGGCCTGTGTCTGTCTGTTTTAGCCCTATTTGCAGTGTGTCGTGTGGCTCTTCCTGCTGCGATGTTTCGAGCTGAAGAACGGAGGGAGGACAGTTAGAGAGGATCCGTTTTTCAGGTGTGTCTCTGTTGAACAGACTTTTAAAAAATAATGGTCTGAAGAAGCTGTTTTGAAAAATGATGCTGGTGATTAAACTGGAATATGCGGTGTAAAGCTCTGGGGGATATTGCGGAACATAAAATACCTGTGGTTATATCCCATCCCAGCTGTCTAAAGAATTCCTTCTCCGAACTTTTCTTTTGTGAAACTCAGTCGATGAAGTGGGGAAACAGGTTTGGTTTCTTTACTTCAAGTTCTATCAGTGCAAAATCAGGAATTGTGTAAGGACATCCCCTGTATAAAAACAGGGGAACCTCCTTTCCTGTCGCGCGGCTGGAGATGCTGTACCCCAGCAAAGAGCTCAGCACGAAGATGCGATCATTGCAGTCATTGACGGCTCTTTTGGGGCTTCTCCTTCTCCTTCGTGCTGCAGAAACGTGTTACTCCGGGCTTCGGCCAAACACAAGTCACTTTCTGCATCAAAGCAGGGAGCAAATCCCAACTGATTTCTCCCAAAGCTTTGTTCCACCTCAGCGCCGAGCAGAGGCCGCCCGTTATTTTCTCCCCTGTAGAAAATGTTCCACAAAACCCAAATCCTGGAAGTTCGCCGACGTCCCGCCGGATGAGAGCGAAGATGAGGACGTGAAGGCGGAGAGGCTGCGGGTCCAAGAGATCCTGAGCAGCCCCAAGAGCGAGGAGGTAACGCCGTGCGGGCGCTCCCAGACCCCAAACTGGGAGGTTTCCCAGAGCTACTGGGACCTGCAGCCACCTCTCTCTTCTCTACCAGATGCCAGCGATCCTGGTCAGCCGCTTGCACAAAGAGTTTGATGAAAGGAAGGAATTTCTTCTGGGGAGAAAAATCAAGAAAGTGGCAACGAAACACGTGTCTCTCTGTGTAAAAAAAGGTTGGACTTAAATTACTTGCTGTTGAGCTGGTTTTTTAGAAAAACAACTCTTGAATCCATTTCTCTGAAATGTACCTCCCGGGCAATCTTTTGCGTTTCCTCCATCCCGTAGGAGAAATACTGGGGCTGTTGGGACCCAATGGAGCCGGGAAAAGCACGTTAATTAATATGCTCGTTGGAGAGATTGAGCCAACCAGTGGGCAGGTATTTACATGCTACAAACTAAATAGAAAATTAATCTATATTTAATTTTTTTACTGTTATTGCAAGCATTCCCAAGTGTTTTTTGCTAGAACTTTACAAAAACAGTTCTGAAACTTACAATATTATTGATCGAAGTCTGTGCGTTTTCCTTGAAGGTTCTGATGGGAGATTGTTCTTTTGGCACAAGCGGCGACGATGACTCGGTGAAGTTCGTGGGGTACTGCCCTCAAACGAATCCGCTTTGGCCAGATATCACGCTGCAGGAACACTTCGAAATTTACGGCGCCATCAAAGGAATGAGTCAGAGCGACGTTAAGGAAGTCGTAAAACGGTAAGTAGTTTATTATAGGAAGGTTTTAAGTGTTTAGCTGTATTTTTCTTAGGGCTTTTTTCCCCCCACATCCCCTAAGGCAGTATTTTTGTTCATTTAAGTTTGATGGGATCTTTTCAGCGAATTCAGCAAGTGTGAATTTTTATGTTAGGAGACACAGATTGAGCCACACAAAATTCAACTGGTATTTATATATTTTTCTATTTTTTTGCTAACAGTGGCCTTTGCAAAGGCTGTTCAGGGCTTGGAGCCATTTCTGGGTTGTCATCTCCTAGGACACGGTGCAGGAGGTTTTGTGTAGAAGCAGCCAGCTCCAGTTCTGCTTATTGCTCTGCTATATACTTTATATGCAAATATTTGTAACCGAGCTTGGACGGGACTGTTTGCATCCTGTGGGATGAGGGGGAAGCCAAACCATCACCCTCTCGGTCCTCCCCTTTCCGCAGCATCGCCAGTGCCCTGGATTTAAAGGACCACCTGCAGAAGACGACGAAGAAGCTGGGCGTCGGGCTGAAACGCAAGGTACGGGGGAGGTCCCCGAGGTGCCCCCCTGCGTGTCCCCCCCGGGGCCACCGTGTCCTGACCCTCTCCCTTTGCCTGCCCCCAGCTCTGCTTCGCCCTGAGTATGCTGGGCAACCCCCGGGTGACGCTCCTGGATGAGCCCTCGACTGGGATGGACCCAAAAGCCAAGCAGCACATGTGGTGAGTGCCAGCAGGGCCAGGCTGGCCACCGGCTCCTTGCTCTTGGGGAATGTGCCCGATTTTACGTGTGCCTTGTCCCTGTTAACGCCAGGGAGAGCCATGGACAGGGAATGGACACCGCTTCGGGGCCAGGTGCACCTCGTCTGCGCCCTCTCCCAGAATAACTGCGAGATTAAAAGCTTGAAAGTCGAAAGAAATCTTAAAATACAAGGAGTATGAGATTTGAGTCATCTTTGTGGAAAAAAAAAAAAATAAAAAAAATCAGGTGTTAATTGTTGCTGTGGGAGTAGAATTGGTCCATAAAATACAGGGGTTGCGTTTGACCGTCACAGCCCTCTGGTCCAGCTGACCCTGGGTTTACTGTTACATGCCAAATGTTTTATTCAGGGATGTTTTTTGGTTATGCTTTGTAGGCGGGCGATTCGAGCAGCGTTTAAGAATAAGGAGAGAGCAGCTATCCTGACCACCCACTACATGGAAGAGGCAGATGCTGTTTGTGACCGTGTGGCCATCCTGGTGGCCGGGCAGCTCAGGTACCGCGGGAGCCCTCCCCTGTGTGTGGCAGGGAGGATAGGACAGTTGTCAACTAGAATATATTGCTTTGAAAATAGGGGTAGACCAATTTTTTTGTGTCTTAAAAGTTGGAGCGAAATTAAACCTTAAACTGCAAAACAGGTCTGTTAGAGCTGAGGCTGCTTTTTGAGTGCGCTGTAACACGTACAGCTCTGGTTTCTCTCCGCGGTTGGTAGGTGTATAGGTACAGTGCAACACCTGAAGAGTAAGTTTGGCAGAGGATACTTCTTGGAAATGAAATTAAAGGAGACAGCAGATGTACAGCAGGTGGAGTATCTGCAGAGCCAGATTTTGCACATCTTCCCCAACGCAAATCGTCAGGAAAGGTGAAGTTCAACAAATATGCGGAACACATTGATATTAATACAAACTCTCTGATTTCCCAGCAGCTCCTTAGTACCTACTTGGTTCCACAATTTACAAAAAATATTTACATGTAGCTTAAAAAAAATAAAAACGTAAAAAAAAAAAAAAAAAAAAGAGGAAGGGTTTTGCAGGCCAGCAAAAGCTGCCAGGGCAGTGGCCCGGAGCCCTGCCTGCAGATGTTTGGCACAGAGGAAGCAAAACTTGATTTTTGCATAGCTGGTGCCTGACGGCTTCCTCCTCGGTCGGGGCCCCCGGGAAATGGGGGTAAAATCTGAGTCACTGGCCCTTCTCTGGAAATGCTTGAGCGTTCTCTGGGGGTTTGAGGGTGGGTTGTGGTTGGTTTTCCCCCAACGGCTTTGAATTTCTGCTGTAGAAACTCGAGGGTCTGGGTTGGTGGTCACTGAGACTCTCGAAAAAAGACATTGTGTAAGCTGCATTCCTCAAACAGGATTTGGAGGAGAGCTCATTTTTTCAGAAGCCAATGTGTGGGGTAGAGCAGGTCCCTGCTCTGGAGTCTGGGTCCCAAAAGATCCTGTGACCTCCATCTGAGTTCACTGGAAAGGCAAAAACCTCGTAACTTCGGGAGTTCCAGGCAGTGATTTTTTCTTTCATGAGTTTATAGGCAGAATAGAAATGGTTGGATCTTGGCTGAAGAGCATGTAAATCATAGAGCAGTCTCGGGGTTGGGGGGGCTCCACTGATCCAACCTGGATCTCAGATTGGGGTTATAAACCAGCTGGTCTGCTGGACCTGCATCACTCCTCTTGTGTGATGATGTCTAGTCAAAATGCCTGGAGTAACCTCCAGAAAAAGAGTTCAAATCCATTCACTTACATATTAATATTTTTGCTTTGAGTAGTTTTACCTGCAGCTAAATTTGCTTTGTTTCTTTTTTCCAGTTTTGCTTCTATTTTGGCATATAAAATTCCCAAAGAAGACGTACAGTCGCTTTCACATTCTTTTTCCAAGCTGGAAGAAGGTAACTAGGCACTTGCTACCCGTCACATACAGAAAACATTTCGTCTCCCATAAGTAACACATTTTTCATGTGGTGCCACTTTCGCATTTCTGTTCCAAATTAATTTAATTTATTTTTTTCTGTTGGTGTCCCCAACTCTTTTTTTTTTTTTTTGTGAAATGACGAGTAAGCGCTTGTACCAGCTTAAAATGCTCTAAATGCAGTTGGGTCAGAGAGTGAAGTGTCCCTAAATACGCTCTCTCTATTCTTCTAACAGTGAAACACGCCTTTAACATCGAGGAGTACAGCTTTTCTCAGGCAACGCTGGAGCAGGTTCGTTAAAGCGGGGGCTGGTTCCTGGGAGCACACCCTGCCCGGCAGAGGCGTTGCAGGGTTTTTGACGGGGTTTTCTCGGGTCTCTGGGCTGGGTTGGCTTTGTCCCCACGTGCAGGAGCCGAGCGTCCCGTCTGGGCACATTGGGGAGGATGGGGAGCCCGGCGCTGGCACCTCGTCCTCGGATTTCAGGCAGCCGGGGCCTGTTTGGGCATTTTTGAGGAACGGAAATTCCCTTTTCCAAAGAGAAATCGGGGGCTGCCAGTTCCCCTGCTCCTCTTCATTCCCGTTTTCTCCTTGAAAATATTTATTCTCCTTTAAAAATAAGGTGCCAACTGCAGTGATTGGAGCAAAGTAAATTTGTGGCGTTAGTGGAAATACTGCTGTGATTTAGTCAAAAGATGAGCATTGCTCATCATTCATTTCTGGAAGGAGGGTAAAGCCGAGGCTTATTGCTGCTTATTCTGCATTAGTTATTGCTGACCATTAGTGTCCTTCAGCTTGTATTTGGTTCAACTTCATTTTCACATGCCTACAAATACTCAAAGGGGGGGTGTCAGGAGGATGGGGATGGTCTTTTTTCAGTGGTGCCCAGGGACAGGACAAGAG
>JAOXJM010000003.1:36137502-36151384 GCA_026413425.1 Tringa solitaria
GGACCTGCTTTGGCAGGGGGTTGGACTAGATGGTCTCCAGAGGTCCCTTCCAACCTTATATCGTTCTGGGATTCTAGGATTCAATGTGCTCTGGAAGAAATGAGGTGGAGCAAGGAGAAAATAAACCCCAAATACTAAAAACTTCCTATTTGGGGGTGAAGCCATGCGTTCAGTACCTGTGAGGTTTTTAGCATTAATTCTGTTTGTGGCCGAGGAGCGTGGTGTGTTCACAGCCTGTTCCTGCCTTCCAGGTCTTTGTGGAGCTGGCTAGAGAGCAGGAGGAGGAGGACAGCGGGTTCGGGACGCTGAACAGCACGCTGTGGTGGGAGAGGACGCAGGAAGACCGAGTCATTTTCTGAGCTCCTTCGGGCCCAGATGTTCTCCCCAGCTGGGGCTGTGTGCCGGCGGTCGCCTGCGCGCACCGTGGGGCTTGTGGGGGGGGAAAACCGGAGCTGGGGGGGCCGCAGGGACTGGCATTTGGAAGCAGGGAGCGTGTCCCGCCGTCCCGGCCTCAGGAATCACCCCGAGAGCGGTGAGTGTCCCCACCGTGATTCTGGCTGGTCTGAAATTCCTTCTCCCCCTCGCTGTTTCCCGGTCTGTGTTGAGCGAGGAGGCGCTGCCCGGGCAGCGGGTCATCTCCCGGTGCCGGTGGCAAGTTGGTGGCTTGTGCCGCAGGACCCACCTCCCTCCCTCCATCCCTCAGCCGTGGCTGCCCGCGGCCGGGCTCTCCGTGCTGGAAGTCGTGCCTTTGGGCAAAACCAGTTGCTGCTGGAGCGTTTGCTGGTCGGCGGGGTCTCGCCGTGCCCCCTGCCCTGGGCTACCCCACCAGGTGCCCTACGGACACGTGTCCCTGCGAGGTCCCGGCCCCCGCCGGCCGCTCCATCCCCGCTTACGCTTAGAAGATGCACCTGCTTAGAAGAGGGGGGGGAGGGGGAAATGCACTCCAAAGTGACCGTGTTCACTGCAAAGGGGGTCCTGAGTGACGCCGCGAGCTTAGCTTGGCACCCACCCCGGGTGCAGATCCCCGTTTACCGATCTAACGGGGCCCTTGGCAGCACCGGTGTTCCCTCCTTCTCCAAGTTGGCGTCTGGGGGTGACCCCGCCGCCGCGCCGGGGGGCGTTGATGTTTGTGATGCATGCACTGTAGGGTTAAAGGGGGGGTACAGAAGCGGATGCTGGTTTGTTTGTGGGTTTGTTCCCCCCTTCAACCCCCCCCACTCGGTAAAAGTACAAAGACGTAGCTGTAGTTACGGGATTTGCAGAGATGTGAGTATTTCTCGTCTTCGTTACAAACAGTCTGATTCTTCTGGTGGGTGTAACGCCCTGTCTCCTGCCAGCTGGTTTCAGAGACAGTCCTGTTCACATGTTTTCGTTTTTCTTGGCAGTGGATTCCTAAGTACATGCAAGGGCATTTCCTAATCCGGCTTTGTTGTGATAGCAGTGAGTGATGCAGTCGTGTGCTCAGCACAGGAACGTTTGCTTTGTCCTGGCCTGGCAATTTTTCATTCACCTGCGTAAACTCCGAAAAAATAAGGTCAAAATTCACAGCCTCATCAGTAGGAATCATGCCTTTGGTTTGCATAGAAGCACTCAGAAGAGCAGAACGTGTGATCCTTTATCCTAAGACATGACACGTGTATGTTGAAAATATATATTTTTTGTTTTGCTTTTTTCTATGCAAAGCTGTCGTCACTTTTTTTTAGTTTTATAAGGTGAAATTAAAGATTGCTAACAGTTCGTTGTGTCCTGCAATGAACTAATACAGAGAAGCATTTATATTGAAACGCTGGCTTCATAAGACATATCAATTATATATCTTCACAGTAAAGTTAGAAAAGACCTTTGTTTTTCTTGCAAAAACTCAAAAAAAAAAAAAAGTGGCTTAAGGTGGAGTTCTGTGTTCCAACTGTTTGTAATTGTCGGGCAATAATATATGTTATGTGTTTGATGATGGTTTATTGTCGTGTTGAGCCAAAATCTGTTTTCCTTGGTTTCTTGTTCTGCGATGGGAGGTTGGGAACTCTATGTACAGCTCTTGCTTCCTCTTTTATACCTGTAGGCTGCATATAAACACACAGATTTTGGTTTGTAGTTAAAATCTGAGCCCAAGAGCTGCAGAAACTCCTGTACGTCCCATTTGTTTCCCCAGGGGGCACAGACTGAATCTGCCCGTGATGCTGAGCCCTGGTACTTGGCATATCCCAACTCTCCTGGGCTGGGAATGACCCACGGGTAAAGAGCAGGATTACAGCTCCAGCCTCTAAACTGCGGCTCCAGTAACAACCTTTCTAGGACTGAAGCCTCCCGGTAAGAAAAGAAAAAGCTCTTTTCTTCCTGCAGCCTTTTATTTAGCCCCTGGGAACCCCCCAGCCCCTTCCTCCCAGCTGCATCCCTGCTGCCAGCCAGAATCTCTGAGCATTCTCCTTTACTTGGAGCAAAAGTGGGACCCAGAATTTTGTCTCATGATGCTTTCCCATATCCGTATGTACCAGCTAAGTGTGTCTTCTCCAAATCCCACATTTCTTACTTCCATCTCTTTTTGTAAATGGTTTTCCAGCCGAGTGTCACCTGCACGTCTGTCCGGCAGCGTAGAGCACACCCTTTCCACGTGGGATTGGGAAAGTCCAGGTGTGGCCTGTGAGCCTCGATGTCTTAATTTTATTCTTTAACTTAGAGTTAGTAGTCTGCAGAGTTGTTCAGTGCTGTCTGGGTGACATCACCCCATTGCAAATAGTTTTCTCATTTTCTGACGTTTCGAACGGATGGCATGAAAACGTCCATGGGCATCCAGGGATGTTCAGCTTGGGCCTGTGGGAGTTCCCCCTGGAGCCACTCGGTTGATGGTGGCACCGTGTTTATGCAGTTACATGCACAAAGAATTTGGCTCCTGCAGTTAACTGCGTGTCTGGGGGGGATCTTTTTGGCACGGCGGCGTCCTGTGTCGAGGGGGCATAAGGTGCCCCCCTAAAAGCATCGCTGTGATCGGGGTGTATCGTGTCCGATGGCTTTCAAAGTGTCATACGGCGGCTCTAATTGCCAGAATGGGGAAAAACACATGCAAAATTAAACTAGAGAATCCCCTGGAACCTGCAAAGCTTTGTTCCTGCAGGTTCTGTTCGGCTGTTACCGGTGACATGCCAAATCCCAGCCGACCATTCCCCGGTTTGAGCTCTAGGAGGGACACTGGGGCCAAGGCAGCTGGTTGGGGGACCTGGGGCTGTGGGACCTGGGGCAAATCAGGTCCCTTTGTGCCACCGTTCCCAGGGCTGTTGTGGGAAAGAGTTAGCTAATAGAGCTGAAACTTGGAAGATGCGTTTACTTTGTGGCGTTAGTACAAGGTTGTATTTTTCTATGGAGGAATTTAATGTTTCTGATTTTGTTTACATTACCAAGAAAAGCCCTTATTTTAAAAATACCTCTGTAGAGCGAGTGAAGCCTGTGGCACAGCCCACGTCCAGTAGCAGGAAACAGAAGGTACCCAGTCTAAAGGTGTTTGTAACGCTCCTCCTGATGTTGCCGTCGGGCGCTTCGAATCATTTGCAGTTTATTTTATACGCTGGTCCTTCTTTTACCACTTTGCTGTATTTGTAAAGTGAAGGTTTTTCCTTTTCCAGCAGGAAGCACTACCAAAATAAAGATGGATCGGATAGTTAAATGCTTGTGTTTCTATCGTGCGTGTCTCTTGCCGTGCTAGAAATAGAGGAAATATTTTTTCAAAAGCCTTTGCTGTTCCCTGGAGCGCAGCGGGGACACGGCAGAGCATGGGGACCCCAGCCCTTGGCATGACCGGGGGTGTCAGCCTGCAGTAGTTGCAGGGTTTTAATTGAATTTGGGGAATTGCTGCCGGGAGAAGGAGGAGAAGATCCACCTCCAGCCCCGCGGGTCAGCTAAGGACCCAGCAAAAGAAAAGGGGGTTGTATTCCCTGCCCCTCAGTGGGGAGGAAAATAACCCCAAAGGGATTTAATCTGAACTTGGTGAAAGTTCCCAGTTTTTCATTCTAGTTTTTCTTCAGTGGTGAGGAAAGGGCAGCATACCACTTGCTGCTTTTTTTTTTTTTTTTTAAGCTGTAAACTTAATCCATTCCCTTGTTGTGCTTCCTTTAAGAGATGGTCAGAAAATCCCTGATTTAGGATGCTGAAGTTCTCCTTGATAAGAGTTTCCTGGAGCTTTTGCCTCTCCTTTTTCCTGGAATGCATTGCTTGGAGTGTCCCCCTCGGAGGATGCTGCTCCGGCCCCAGCCCATCCTGTCCTCCTGGATGATCCGAGGCTGGTCCCCAGTCCCCTGGGGAGCAACCCTTTGGGGATTTAATCAATGATACCTTGAGATGCTACGTGCTCTCAGCCGCTTTCCAGGGAAGCCCCAAGGGGTTGCCTGAGGCTGGGGTCCAAGGAGGCAGGAGCAAGACCCAGAGACACAGGATGGGAAACACCAAGGAGCAGGTGTCATTTTTTATGTTAAACTGCATTTTCTGTAAATGATGTGCAGGCACACCGGGACCCTGCGCTGCCCCCGGTCCTGCCAGCACGCTGTGGCACAGGGTATCTCAGAAATGTGGTATGGGTTTAGTGAAGTGCATCTCGCATGTGCTTTTTGCAGTTATGAGTAACCTTCCCCAGTTCTCCCTTGTTGCCCAATGGGAAGTGATGGAGAAGAACGCTCTGCTCCTCTCTGAAATGAGCTCATTCCTGGAAAATGAGTAAATCGGCAGCTGCAGAAGAGCTGAAGAGCTACAGCCTTTTGTTAAGCAACAACCAGGCGGCTCTTGTGGTTTTAGTCAGCTCTGCAAATGAGATGCAGAGTCCTCAAGCTGTTGAAGCTCCAGGACAGTCAAATTCCTCTAACTACTTGAGTTGTCGTGTGGCTGCGCACCCTTCCAACTCATTTGGATTTCCTGGCTTATCCCATTTCCTCACCTCCCTGTTTTGAATGCAGATCCTTTTTTTTTTTTTTTTTTTGTAAGAAAAGAACCAAAAACAACCAACCCAACAAACTCTGTCCTGATTCCAGCTGTGTGACAGCTGCTGGAAAAGCAATTAAAAGGAGTGGAACGAACAAAGTATTATTAAAAACAAAGGGGAAGAGAGAAACAAGGACTAAAATCCCGCTGGTCCTGGGCCGCGGGGTTGGTGTCTGCTGGCTGGCTCGGGCGCTGCGCAGGATGGGGAGAAGGTGGTGAAGTTTTCCCTCCGGAGGAGCTCGGGAAGGGACGAGGTTGCTTTGCCACCGCCTGGGACCTGGCGTTGGCCCTGGCTCGGGGCACGGCATCGCTCCCCAGGACTTGGAGACCCAACAGAAACGTGCTTTTTGTACCGGACACAAGGCACGTGTCATTCTAAATACTGCAAAATGCCACGTTAATTCCTCCGAGCTCTGGGCCAGGCGGCCGTAGGTTTTACTCCACGGTTGGGCCGTTGCTGGGGGAGGGTTGGGAGCGTTTGCTCGGCCGGGAGCGGGGCTGACGTCAGGCTGGAGGGGGGCATGGCCATGGGGCTGCGGGACCGCACCGAACACACTCGGGCACCACCACCGGAGGAAGAGCCCAGGCATCTCGGAGCTGGAGGAGACACAGTTCTAATGGAAACCACCCTACCAGGTAAGGAGTTTCATCTTTCTCTTTTGTTAAGGGAGAAGTGATGCCCAGGGCGTTTTCGTGCAGGGGTTGTGTTTGGTGATTGACTTTTTCTTTATTCTTTCAAGTACAGTGTTACACTGAGTGCGTGAAAGCTCTCCTTCCCAGCTCTGCTCTCTGACATTGAGCTTCACATCGGAATGTTTAAGAGGCAAAGGAGCAAAAATATTCCGCTTTTCTGGGTGTGTGTGGGTTTTGATTCTCGCTGCTGATGTTTGGCTCCGGGCGAAGAGCCCCAGGTCTAATGGTCCCTCCCTTGGCTCCCCTTCTGCCAGCCTCGTGAGCACCCAGAGAGGTTTTTAAAAACACGAACCCCAAAATTTTTATGTATGAACTAGCATTGAACTTTGATACAGGGCAGGCTTAGAGATACTTTTTTTTTTTTTTTTGAGTTGAGAGTAGGAAAAAATAACAACTCTGTTCAAACTGTGTGTTAAAGAGCAGAGCCAGTACGAACCTGGCTCGTATTTATCGGGACTTAAAGACAGGGCTGTGTAGTGGCCAGATGCAGTTTTTGCACTTGCAGCAACTGGCAAACAGGAGGGTATGGGGGGAGCACCTTCGCCTCTGCCCTCCCCGTGCGCAGGGATTGATCCTTGGCGCTGGGAAAGCCGGCGGCTCCGCTGGGCTCTCCTCCCAGCCAGAATCCGGGGGCCCTGCCACGACTCCCCGGGAGCGACTTGTGCTTCAGAGTTAGTCACGACGTCCTCTGTTCGGTTTTTATTAGAGGGGAAAAAAAAAAAAACCAAAACCTGAGGAGGTGTCAAATGGGAAATCCCTGCGGGGGTAAATAAATGAAGCGGATACACGGCACGTGTCTTCCTGGGACAGCCTTTGGTTCCACAGAGCTGGGCACAGGGTCCCAGCGAAAATCCCTGGGAAATGTGTTCCTGGGGAGCAAAAGGCTTGGGTGCGTTTACTGAATCCTCAGGAGGGAAATTCTTCCAGAGACGCCCAGTTTTACAAGTGATGCTCTTACTGGTTTACGGCATCTCAAACGCTGTTGCCTCCAAAGACTCTGAATCTGCAGTTTTGCATCTCGGGTCTGGCAGAGGCATCTCTCCCGTTTTGTGTCTCAGTATCAGATGTAACTCCCGTTCCTCCTGATGAACTTCACGCAGCGTTTGTAGGCAGCATCATTTGTTTGACTTCCTGACTTTACATCTCAGCTTCTAGGGGCATTTGCTTCTTGCTCCAAAGGCAAAAATAAGATTTAAACCAACAGAAAATTTAACTGGAATGTTTTTAAAAGTATTAGATTTGCTCCATCTTTTTTTTTTTTTTGATGAAGTGTTTGTTACGTCTGTAGAGATTCAGTGCAGTTTTACAAGACTGTCGTGTTTTCCATGTTATCCAAATACTCCGGCGTGAGCCTTTGTTTCCTGCCCCGGTGTCCTGGGGCTGCTGCTTGTGCTTCACAGCGACTGAAATCCAGACCTGGGCAAAAAAAAAAAGTAGTGCTTCCTCGAAATCCCTTCCCAGGTGCCTCTGGACTTTGTCGAAATCCCTTCCCAGGTGCCTCTGGCCTTCCTCGCAGGCTGCGGTGGGGAAGCGCGGGAGAAAGCTGGAGGCAGGGAAAGCGGAGCGCCGGGGAGATAAGCCGTGTGCCAGCACTCCGAGGGCAAACAGGGATGGGGGATCCGTCGCCTCTGGAGTACGCAAATATTTAATTCTTCCAAAAACAAACAACGAGGGGAGCGGAGTAGTAGAAGCGTTCATTAACTCCAGCTGCCCAGTCCACGAGATCACGAAGCAACGTCCAAGGGGAGAAGAGCATAAAGCCTTTGAGGTTGCTTTGATTTTCGGTTTCAGCCATTTTAAAGGATTAAAATTCAAAAATATGTTCTGAGGTTCCCTCCCCTGTTTTCCTTCTGGGAATGTCGGGAAACCAGTCACTCTGAAATCGCTGTTTTTCTTGCCCAGGGTATTTGCTGCTTGGCCACATGACCCAGACTGGAGCTGAAAGAAATAGTCCCCATAAAAATATCCCCCAATAAATCCTCCCTCCCCATATTTAGGAGGATATAAAGAAGCACATCGGTGTTTTAATGCTTCCCTTCTCTAGCTATACCAGAGATATAATTCATTTTATTAGCATTTGGGTAAAAACATGAAAAATTGGTCTCTCATCAGCCTGCCTAAGGGAGATGTTGGCAGCAGGTATTTTAGACTACTCTAGCATCTAACTGCCCACTGGGTGGCAGCTGCCTTCCCTCTGTAGATGACGTGGGGAGAAGGTAAGTATGTTCTGGGGATGGCTCAGGGTCTACTTCCCGCATGTCTAAGGCAAGACAGAAATTCAATGCAAGAAATGCAGGATCTGAGCCTCAGCTCATCTGCAATGTAAACCAGAGCTACTGCTCTCCGGAGCTGGGCTGGACACTGCTGCTGCAGATATGTGTGTTTAAAGTGTTTTGAATAACTGCATTCAAAAAAAAAAAAAAAAAAGAAAGTTAAAACTTGTATCTTCTTTCTTCTATATGCCATTCAATCTTCTCATGTTTTTAGTACATGGCAGACTGACTTTTCTATCGTTAGTTTTATGTAGATGAAGATTGAGACTGTAGCCAGCTGAATGCCTCTTTCTACAAAGCCTCTTTGGGATGAAGAAGGATGAATCTGTGCACGTCAAAGAGGCAGCTGAGTCCAACCCATCTCTGTTCTCTTCCGTGATCTTGGACTTCTCCCTTTGAACTTCTCCTTGGTTGTCCAAATTGTAAAACTGAGAAAAGCTCTTAACCCTTGGCGTGTTATTGGCGTCCTCAAGTTAATGTGGCGTTTACTCAAGTTAAATATATTAACTCCCAGTGATCTGTTTTATCCTCAATGATATTATTATCTTTCTCATTCTAGCTGGGAAAATGCAGGGGATATTCAAGAGAGCCTCAAAAACGTTTCAGCAAACCCGTGTTCTTCTATGGAAAAATATTCTTCTGGTGTGGAGGCAGAAGACAGAAAGTTTTCAGGCAAGTATTGGTTCTTCCAAAGGGAAGTTAGGATTTCCACTACCACGTATTTTTATGTTGCTTTATACTGGATGACATATGAGAAGCCTCAGCTGGTAATGTGGTTTTCTGGAAAATACCAGCAGTTTCACTTCTTCCTGTGACACTACGATATCACAGCACAATATGGGCTTGTTACAAAGCTGGTTTGTTGCTTTTGGTTGTTGATCCCATTTCTGCACTGTGCAGAACACAATGTCCAATTCGCGAGTACGGGTGTAAAACTATCAGCAGACCTCGTTGGCTTTGGTACTAAGAAAACATCTTTTTCACTTGGAACATTTCTCATGTTTTCAAACGATTACACCTGTGAAATAGCTCTTCCTCGTCTACAGAAAGAAGGCATTCACGGCTGGAAGACCTGGACTGTGCAGCCCATCAGCGCTGGATAGAGAAGGCCCTTGAAGACACTCTCCAACACCACCCAACCTTCAAGGCTCTGTGCTGCCTCTCACCTTTACGTTTCCTTCCTTTCCTCTAGGAATGGATTACCTTGGTGGTTTTGCTCTTAATAATACAAGCATCGTCAAATATGGTAATCCACCACCCACGGCAAGAAATCCCTTACAACTTCCTCGGGCGATTAGACGACCCTGCCTTTAACGCTACGGGAGTGACGCTGGCCTACACGCCTGTGACAAACACCACCCGCCGGATAATGAGCCACGTGGCTTCGGATTCTGCCTTGACGGGTAACGCTGCTCTCAAACCCCTGTGGCTGCGGGGCCCGAGCCCACCCCGACACTGTGGGCGCTGCAGTCTTCACTGGGGGGCGGGGGGGGGCAGAGAAAAGGATTTGGATTTTTTGAGGGTGCAAACTGTGGCCGGTGCACGTTTTCATGTTGTTGCATGACTAATCAAAGTTGCAGCTCTCATGGTTTTTGTTGGTTGTTGGTTTTCTTTAACGACAGGTATAATAATAGAAGAGGTAGAAAATGAGAAAAAACTGGAAACGATAGGATTTGAGGAGGAAGACATCATTGGTGTTGTTTTTAAGGATGACTTCTCCTACCGCCTCAGATTCCAGCACGACAGAGTGGTACCTCCAGACGATGCCTTTGAACACATCGGTAACAAAATAAATGGCACTAGAGAACTTGATTTTACGTTTAAAAATGCTTAGATGGGTCTCTCTGCTGCCATGTCACTCAGAAGGGATCAAGGCTGGATGTGTTAAATGTTTCAAGAAAGATATTAATTAGAATTTGAGGTTTTGTCCACTCAGAAGGAAAGAGAAGTCAGAGAAAGAAATTTAAGAACAAACACACATTATCCACAGTCCTTGTAGTCCCTCTCCCTTCTGTGTCTTATCATGTCAAATCATGCCCTGAAAATGAACATTTTGTGTGTACTAATGTACTTCTAATATACAGTGCACAGACATATATTTAATATGTTAAAACATAACTCTGCACACACATTTGTCCACATTGTGACTTCTTTGACCAAGTATACCCCTATTCATAGAATCATAGAGTTGTCTGGGTTGGAAGGGACCTTTAGGATCATCTAGTCCAACCATCAACCTAACTCTGATTAAAAACAAAAAATTCCCCACCATCACTAAACCATGAACTGACTAAAAGAGGTATGCTAATGGAAACAAAAAATAAACTTAACAGCTAAAAAGTCAGAGGAGTTCATCAGTTGATGGGGGAAGAGCGAAGGAGCAAAAAAAGAGTATTTTGCTAAGAATGGGTCTTGGAAAATGGAAATGACGGAGAGGCCCTTTATTCTGCCAACACCAGTTGGTAGCTCATTGCAGACGTGAGCCCGGCTCTGGGTTTCCTGGAGATGCTTCTCTCCTGCCCTTGGCTCTGGGCACGTTTTTGGTCACTGGACTTCGAGCCCCGGCTCCTGGCAAACGAGGAGAGCTGAGCGTGGCCGGCTCTGGTGTGCTGGGGTGACAGGGAAGATGCCGCTGCATCAGGCAGCCCATGGAGCCAAAGCCACCAGCTCCCAAAACCACATCTTTCTCGGACACAAATAGCTGCTCCAGGAAAAAGGCTGAGTAAAACTAAAGCTTGATTTCCTCTCTTAAGTCAAGTACATTTTCAACCCCTCACTGAAACGTATATGTACACATATATATGGAAATATATAGACCAAATTCTTCTTTGTTTTTTTTCCTTTTTTTCCCTTTCCCACAGATACCTGCTACAATTTTTCATCAAGTTACTGTGAAGTGCCATTGTACTGGTACGCGGGTTTCCTGTCAGTGCAGTCCAGCATCGATGCAGCAGTCATACAAGTAAGTATCATCATAATGGAAAATATGTTTTCTGTTCTTTCCAGAGTTATTTGTAAATTTAAAAAAAAAAAGGAAATAAAAAAGCCCAAACCCATTCATTTTCTGCGATCATTAACTTTTTAAATACCGAGTGTGATTCAAAAGTTAAAAGAATGGTAGATCATTCTCATGGCTCAAGGAAGCGTTAGTGTTTTTTCATTGCCTTGTAATAAAGGTACTAAATATTGAGGTTATTTTCCACTTATAAATGTAACATTGTTATTGATAAACTAATAATTTTAATGCTTATGAAAACCTGCTTGCTCTGATGTTGGCTGTTTCATTACAGAAAATCAAAATAACAGCTAATTTATTTTCTTTAGATGAAAACGAACCATTCTGTTTGGGAAGAGATGAAGTCAATTAGCGGCGTTCACATGAAATCACCCTTGATCAAACCTATGTATAAAATGGGTTATATTTGGTTCATTATTTACCTTATATTCTGCTTCTCCCCATACATGTACTTTTTATCAGTGAAAGTTATAAGGGAGAAGAAGCAGCTCAAGGTATTAATGAGAGCAATGGGTTTGCAAGACATTGCATTCTGGTAAGTCTCGTAGAAATAAACTGTGTAATTACCAGAATTACATTATTTTGTGTATGTAAGATGTAGATGAGCCTGGGGGGTGGATGTGGGCTGGTACCAGCGCCGGGCTGAGCAGCAGTAATTCCCCAAGCCCCAGCAGCAGCAATTTGCTCTCTGAAGCCACGTTTTGTGTGTTGTTGAAGCAAACCCTTTGCTGCTTTTGTCTGTGTCGTACCATTTGCTGGAGGACAAGCACATGGCTCCGATCCAGGACTTCTCTGGTGTTTGTTATACTTCGCCCTGCTCTTCTCCCCTAACACAAGAAGAAGAGCGCTCTTCACGTAGCAGAGGCGCGTGGAGCAAGGTTCTTGTTGTGAGGTGTTGCTTGTCTCCAGGAAAACACAAAAAGGGAAGATCCAGCAAATTTTGGAGAAAATTGCAAATGATGAAGTGCCAGGGGGACACGGGGTCTATCAAAACCGGCTTCCAAAGCCTCCTGAGCACGAGTATTTCACATCATTGGGAAAAGTGTGAGAACAAGTGTTCCTGGCTGCAGAGCCTGTGCCTCGATGCCCCATGGCTCTGTGATGGCACCATTGTGTCTGCAGAGATTTGGGTAGGTGCAAATATATCTGCACCTATATTTATAGGTGCAGGGATATTTCCACCTTTCCAGTCTGGAAACTGCCAATGGAAGTGTGTTTGGCAACATGAGGTATTTGAATTAAAAGGGGTGACTCTTGTATTGGCTATGTCATGGCAAGTGCTGTCATGTCCAGAGGCAAAAGTAACTGTGCCTTCGTTTGCAGGTTGTCCTGGAGCCTGCTGTACGGCGTTTATATCTCAATAACAGCAAGTCTGCTGACACTCATCACAACTAGAGAAGTCACCCATGATTACAACTTTTTTGAAATATTTTTTGTTTACTTCTTTTATGGCATAGCGTCTGTAAGTCTGCTTTTTTATTCTTAAATGAGGCACAAATGGTTTTTTCCACTTCCTAATGAAACCATCTAAACCTCAAAGACTACAGAGTACTCCAGGGCTGGGAATTATATGAGAAAGTAACAAAAACTTCTCCACTACTGGGATTTATTGTTATAAATTGTGGGCTAATACATCACTGTTGTTACATTTTGGGAGATTCTGACTCGAAAGGAGAGTAAAGAGAAGTGTTAACACCAGTGTTAATGGGAAGGCTGGTGCTGAGTCTCCCTGGGGCCAGGGCTTCTTCCGTGGGAGGCTGAGAGGGGTCTCATCTGTCTGCCCCTATAGACCTGCCCTGAGCATCAGAGCTCCACGACACAAGCCTTGGGATGTGCCGTGTGCGTCTGTAGGGGCAACTGAAACTCAGCTGGGTCTCTCACGTTGCTTGTTGGCTTTTCATGTTGGTTTCTTTAATCTCCAGCAGAAACGCATCCCACTGACTGCTGGTTCTCTCTGCTGCAGATTCACTTCTGTTTCATGCTCAGCTCCTTGTTAAAGCAGCCAAATATAGCCAGTTTCGTGGGATTTGTCCTTCACGTCATCTTTGGATTGCTGGGCTTTCTGACGTTGTTTGAAAAACTACCACCGTCCTTGGAGTGGATTTTTAATCTCTTCAGTCCTTTTGCCTTCGCAGCTGGCTTCTCAAAGGTAGGTTCAAAATAAAGCCAGCACACTATCAAAGTTTAGCCCACAGCAAACATGCTTCAGACTTCTATCAGACAGCAGTAGCTGCCATACGTGATTTGCAGTTGCCTTAATGACTCAATCATTCCCCTTTGCCCTAGATGCTTTGTAAAAAGAAAACTTGACTCTGAAAAGTACATGTGAGTTCATACAACTATAGTTAGACTCTAAACTGCATCATGAATTTTACCAGCCCTGTATATACAATAAATTTTGATCGCTGGAAAATTATTGCAGCAGTGGGATGTGGTTGTGGGTACCAAGATGTGGAAGATGTGAGGTCTTGAAGTGCTGCCCCAGCAAATACTGTGGGCATCACTCTTCTGGTGTAATAACAACTTCTGCATAATTTTGAATTCTCTCCCTGAAGCACGTCTGATACTTGTGGTCAATATGTAGTATTTCTGGCTAAAGGAAGTGTGGCATCTGACTTGTGCTTGTTTTCCTCCTAGATGGTAAAATTAGAAAAATACGGGCCAGCTTTTGCCCCAGAATTGTACCCTTTATTTAACCTATACATCATACTGACCCTGGACAGTGTCTTGTATTTGCTGTTGGCCATCTACTTCGATAAGGTTTTGCCTGGTAAGTAGAAATGTGAGGGAAAGAACACAAACATCCTTGCATTTTTCTTCTTAAGGGGAGACCTTATTGCTCTCTACAACTCCCTGAAAGGAGGGTGTAGCCGGGTGTGTGTGTGTGTGTGTGTGTGTGTGTGTGTCGGTCTCTTCTCCCAAGTTACAGGCGATGGGACAA